>JAJHUR010086452.1:0-27386 GCA_027495735.1 Lutjanus campechanus
TTTTGCTGCGCCCAGAATTGTGTGACTTTTAGAGTCACAAGCACAGTAACAGTGCAGCTGCATAATAGCGTCAAAACTGGTTAAAGTTGATTAATTTTTCCTGCCAGTCGGGACTGAATTCTGCAGTTAAGATCCTCAGTGAGCTGCCTCCTTGACAGAAAACTGGGAGAATCTTCTTGTTCAATATGTAGTTAACATTGTGGATTTCACATGTTTTAAGAGTCACACTGATACAGACTAATAGAAACAGCATCAATTTTCTAAGAAAGTTATAATTTTAAACAATCGTAGGCTAATTCGGCCTAAATATATATGTTTTTTATTCTTTAAAAGGCTGCCTCCCACAATGTCTGGAGAAATACAGTTGAAGAGCCCTGCTCCACAGTATTCAAGTTCAGCACAGTGTGATCAATACTTAGATTAATACTAATTAATGTAGTCGTAGTCGATTTGTTCTCATGATTTAATGCCTTGCAGTCATTTCTTTAATCAATGTTTGATTTTACTTTTCTCTAATTACTCATTTGTTGGAGAGTGTTTTTATATCCTTTATATATTTCTTTGTGTTTTGAAATAACCAGCCTTTTTTCATAGCTTCATACCTACCTGACATTTCACCGGGGTATACAGTACAGTATAGGACGGTATTTGTGTGAAAAAACAAATCATTAAACGCTGGTGATAGAAGTCATTGTAGCGTACAGTATATGATATTGTCTAGCTTACAATGTTTTGTGTCTAATATGCAATTAGCCATCTTAGAGAAGTCTTGCTGGGTTTAAGTACTCATGACACATAGATTAATGAGTACACAGGAAATAAGCACCTTTATTCCACAGATTATTGCTAAAGGACGTGACGACACTTGTTTCCGCACATATCAACACATCATTTGACTAAAACAGATATGATTTACAGATGTATCATGTGGCCGATAAACTGCTGTTATAATAGAAAGATGTCATCTTGAGATAAAGTAATGTGTGGTGATATTTTCTTTATTCCATATCTAGTTATACACCACCTGGATTTAACTAAGAAAATAGTTAAGATCCTTCCATTGGATAATTACTGCAGTGATTAATATGTTTCATCTGGCAACAAGTTATTTAACCTGAACTGATGCAGTGAGCAGCTTCTCATTTCTTAAACCACCATGTCAGAAGACATATCCTGTGGTCGTGGAAAAGATGTTACTCTGTTTCAGAAGGGTCAAATTATGCATCAAGCAAAGAAAACAACTAAGGAGATTGATGAAACTACAAAAACGGGGTTAAGAACTGTCCAACACATTATTAAAACCTGGAAGGATAGTGGTGAACCATCATCTTCCAGGAAGAAATGTGGTCGGAAAAAAAAATCTTGAATGATCGTGATCAGAGCTCACTTAAACGTTTGGTGAAATCAGATCATAAGAAATCAATAGTAGAACTCACGGCTATGTTTAATAGTGAAAGTAAGAGGATTTCCACACTCACAATGTGAAGAGAACTCAAGGGACTAAACAGCTGTGTAGCCTGAAGAAAACCACTTATCAGTGAGGCTGATTGGGGGAAAAAGGCTTCAGTTTGCTAGGGAGCATAAAGATATAAAGATTGGACTCTGGAGCAATGGAAAAGAGTCCAGATTTACCCTGTTCCAGAGTGATGGGGGCGTCAGGGTAAGAGGAGAGGCGGATGAAGTGATGCACCCATCATGCCTAGTTCTTACTGTACAAGCCTGTGGGGGCAAAATTAATGCAACTCTGGACAGAAATACATGTCGTCACATTGCATAAGCTTATTGAAACAATGCCATGGCGCGTGCGTGTTGTAATCAAAGCTAAAGGCGGTCCAACAACATATTAGAGTGTGTGACTTTAATTTTTGGCCAGGCAGGCTCCATCTGTGTCACTACAAGGCTAATGGCCAAGAGATTATTTGAAATTTGAAACTGTGTTGGTATTAGAGCTAGTGATGTGAATGGGGGGGCTGATTTGGAGAATGTTGCCCCCCCCCCCCACTGTTAATTCTTCATGGCTGGCCTGGTTTGTAGGGAATGAAAGCAGCGTATCCTGGAACTAGCAAATGTTTAACATTTTGTGCTTGAAAATGACTGAAACAAATAATTGATTATTTAAATAGTTTGAGGTTAATTTTCCTTCAGTTGATTAATCAACTAATCAACCTTTTCAGCGAGCCTTTTCAGAGCTAACAACAGAGTGGATCACTTTCAGATTCATGCAAGATAAATAAATTAAATGCATGTACAGGCAACACAAGGTATTTCAACCAGTCAAAAGAGAAGTCAGAAGTTCAGCCGTTTAAAAGAGACGTGGGGAGATGCCAGTGCAAACCAACAATGGCGGTTCGGGTAAAGGCTTAAGCCACGGCGAGCTCAGTTTGAAGGAAAAAAAAAAAAAGGCACGGCGGTATAAAAAGAGCAGATGCGGAGGCAGCACCAGTCTTTCAACTGCTCTTTCAATACACTGACTGAGGTAATTGAGTGAGGGATTACAAAGCAGCGCTTGACTTGAGGGGCCTGGGGAAGAGCAGGGCTGCTGCACATGAATGCCTGTTGGCTCTCACACCACCGTGGGCACCTGGCACCGTGCTAGCCCGTTTCATTTCACGCCATTAGCCCCGTGTGTGCAAATCCGTCGCGGGCTTACTGTCAGCCCCACGTCAGAAATAACAAGTCTGCAAAAAAAAAAAAGTCAAACAAAACCAAACGTGTTTGACGTCAATCCAGAATGAAAAACTTCTTCTGGTGATCTAAAAAAAAGAGACGGAGAAGAAAATGAAAACGGAGTTAAAATGTTAGAAATGCGTGGTGACTTAAAGCTTCACGACGGGAAAAAGAAAAATGACGGGGAGATGAAAAGTAATTGTCACATTCAGGCAGATCGCGGCCTCATGCATCATCACAGAGGAGAGTATTTGTGATGCTGTCAGCCGGTTACGCTTGGGAGGGCTGGAGGCTGAGGCACCACAAGGGATATACACCAATTAAGATTGCTCCTGTCACTGCTGAGATTCACTGAGTAGAACCCAGTGTGTGTATCTGTCTGTGTGTGTGTGTGTGAAAGGCAGATAAAAAAAAAAGCTCATGTTTGCATGGGCACACACACACACACACACACACACACACACATATATATGGGTCTATATATCTGTGACACAGAGCAGAAACAGAAACAGGACTGTAGACTCTTTTTGAAGTGTACACTGCACATTTCAGGAACTCATGAATTTATGAATGAACCATCTCCTCTTAAATCATTCATATTTTTTACCTTCACTTCGCTCATGCTCCTTTGTTTCGTGCAGTCTGGGATGATTCATACAAGTTCTGAACGATCAATCTAATTTTTATTGACATTGCAATACGGCCTACTGCAATTTTCAGTCGGCTGTATTGCAAAAAATACAATAAAAGCTCACGCACACCTTCGGTTTCTTGTTGACAGGTGTGTAGGAGGGAAATTCATGCGCAAAAGAAGAGGGGGGGCTCCCGCACACTGTCCTTTACATGCAGTTTACTTTATCAGGAAACAGCGTTTCAGTCCTTAGAACGTCATCAGGTAAAACAAAGAAACAAAGAACATTATAGGCAAAGAAAGCCAGCTGAGCTGAGCTGTCAGGCAATCAGCCTCACAGTCTGTGTGTATTTATCCCATTAGACGGCACATTCCATCTTAAAAAACAGCTATTCACAATCTGTGATTAACAGCAAATACAGACACTGACATAAATAAGACTGAAATAGAAAAACATGAGGAAAAATAGCATAGAAAAAAATCCCATGGATCCTTGACAAACAGAAAAATATTTTTAAACATCATGAAACATATTTTCAAACATCACAGACCTCTGAAAAAGGGAGGAATATATATTTTCTAATGTCATACAAACACAAGAAAAGTAGAAAAATAGTTTTTAATATAATCAGAATATGGAAAAATAGACAAACACATTTATAAATCTCACACAAACATGGAAAAAGTAGAAAAATATTTATAATCTCAGGGAATCAGAGCAAGTAGATGAATATTTTTTAATTTCATACTAATATAGTGTAAGTGGACTTTTTTTTTTTTGCCTGATTCATATTAATTAGAGTTCAAATTACTGCTGCATGTTCACCAAATGAGCAGCTGTCTGTTTATGAGTCATAAGAAATCATTTATTATCTTGTAGAAGGAGGGGATGTTTATAATGGTCAGTGTTTGAAATGTGTTCATCCTAAAACACACAAAATCTACTTATGTTCATTAATTTGTAACCCAAAGCTGTCAAGCTTTCCATTTCTCTCCATGTTGAAGGTGTGCAGGAGGCTCTGAGAAGAGCGATACTCAGCGTTTCATGTAGTCTCTCAAAGACGTGAAACACAAGAGCACATATGTGGTGAATGGATTAAACTTGTGTCCTCGTCTGCTCTAACATAAGCTGCAAACGTTAGCACGTCTGGCTAACTGACACTAGCTTACCAACTGCAGTCTCTTCCTCCAGACAAATTTGTTAGATATCACTGCATCTGCATTTGGGGTTTGAGGAGGAGGATGTGGGCTGATGCAGATGCAGTGAGTTGACAACGATGCATCTCTCTCTGGCTCACTGTCTCCTGTCTAAGCCAAGTTAGCTCAGCTCTTATCCTGACTGCCTTCTGCGACTGTGGTCCGTCTGGTCTGGCTCGATTGACCACGTCTCAAAGTCCACTGCACTAATCGAGTCCCTGCGCTTCCTCTTCCCATGTTAATGAGTGTATTTCCATCATATGTCATGTAGATATACCTGCCGTATTTCATGATCCAGCCAATGTTTGCTGAGACGTAAGCTAGCTTTAGCCTCAGACTTTTAGCATTAACGTTTTATCACGTACACAGCTTCCAGGTAGCTTTATATTTACATTTTCACAGGGTTCCTGTTTTAAAACGTGTCTGATGGAAACATTAAAATGTCAGCTGGAGACAGACTTCTCACTGGCATCATTAATGTTTACATCACAAGATAGCAACTCGCAACAAAACAGTGGAGACAGATAAATAGATCAATTTTTTAATTTTGGGGTGAACTGTCCCTTTAAAGCAATAGCTCAACATTTAGGGATGCTTTCTTACTAAGAGTTAGGTGAGAAGATTGAGACCACTCTTTTATATCTGTGTGGTAAATATTAAGCTACCTCCAGCAGCTGGTTAGCATAGCTTAGCATTAAGACTGGAAACAATGGAAAACTGCCAACCTTCAGTCCTTTAGAAATAGTCTGGGACATAACATCCTGTGAAATCAGCATGTTGGTTTCTATGCTAAGCTAAGCTAACTGACTGCCGCAGTAGCTTCATATGCAACTGTGAGATCAGTATCTTTTCATAACTAATTTTAATTTTATTTCCTAAAATGTGAAATTATTCCTTTAAACCATGACTGCATTTATCTAAACTCTCAAGTCCGAGCAAGTCTGCATAGACAGCTACCGCTCCACAAAGTAATTAAACCTCCTGATCTCCGCCATATTTTTTTATCCTCAACAAAACAAGGTCACATAAAGAGGCCAATTCATCATGAAGGTGTATAAAGACATGCAGGAATGAGCCCCACAATCAGTGGCCTGCAGTGATCACTGTTCAGAGCGCCATGTTGAAAGACTGTAAATGTTCCTGGAAGCAGAAATCCAGCTGCTGCAGCCGTCTTGCCTCATATGATTTACACGCGTCACACTTTCCTGACAGAGCAGATAGATTTGTGAGCAGTTTTACTGTAATTTCCTGACCTAGTTACAGTCACAAGTGTTTTATTCAGCGCGCTTTTGGCACCATTTCTCATATCACAGTATTTTTCATTCCTTATAGATATGATGTATGATATAATCTGGCCATTATGTGTAATTTACCCTTCAACACCTAAATAATTCATTTTCAGACCATTCCTTTTACTTTCAGCCTTGGAATTTTCCAAATCCCTCGTGGGATAGGATAATAGTTTAGCACTCGGTAAAAGTAGGAAAGTTTTAGCATTAACAGTCATGATTAGATCATTGATAGAGTTAATAGTAACATTAATACTTCATCAGTCCTGGACCCTTGGAAATTTCTCAATCACAGAAAATTCACCAGGACCACAAAGCACACATGTATGTATATAATGTCTTCACAGGGAACCAACAACAATAAGTGTGCAAAGAACCAATGCAGCATTACATCTGTGTTTTCTGTCTTCTCACCTCTGTGTGAATTTTACAGTTTGGTTTTAACACACCAGTGTGCAGACAGTGACTTATTTCCTGGCGTCGGTTGGCACAGGGTCTTGGTTATATGCTCAGAGCTGATCTTTAACTTATAGTTTTGAAGCTGTCTTCACCAATGAAAAAAATGGTGTGTGTGTGTGTGTGTGTGTGTGGATTGGATGCAAGAGAAAAGAGAAGAAACTTAGCCGAGACATTTAGCAAAATCCTTATTTTTTTTTCTCCCTCTTTTTCACATATCAGTTAGGTTGAATATAAACAGCAGCAACAAGATAGTGGTGATAACATGGTCGACATCTTCATATTAAAAGTTCATCATATGAGTAATGTTGTCCATCAGCTGTGACTGTGTTTAAGCATGAAGCATCATAGATGTAAAAGCATAGAGTCCTCGTCCCCTCGTCCCGCCGGAGACTTGTGTGTTGTGCGTCCTAAAAGGAGTGTGATCCGCCCATCAAGCGCGACAGCACCGTTGGGACTTTCCGTAGGATGTGGCACAAAAGCCTGATTTTATCCATTTCATTTTCCTGACTGGAAATTATCCAGGAGCAACCATAAACCCCATCTGTAGCGTGGCTCTTATGCCCGCTGTCCTCCACTCCTCCTGGGGTGGTCCGCGGCGGTGCGTCCAGCTGATCTGACAGCATGTTTGAAACATGCCGACTGCATTGCCGATCTGCGTAGGGTCAGCTGCTCTTAATCCAAACCATATGCTTCCTTTCCCAGTGACTACAAGTGTACTACTGTCATAAGTGATGCATGTTTTGGCAAAAAAGCCGGGAAAAAAAGCAGCAGAAAAAAGTAGTGTAGTCTGAAGGAGCTATACCAGCTGCTGAATCTACATGCGCAATACTTGCAAGTAGTGTTGTGTTTCAACTTAGCAATAATATCAGTTTAACAGACCCTATGGAAAAAAAATCCATCTTTATGGAGGCTTGTGGAACAGGAGCCGTCTTGAACAGCGGCAGGGACTCCACTTCATGATATTTTCACTGTGGCGTTATATTCAATAATTGATACCTGCTCTCCCCTTTGAATGTATGCCTGTGATGCTCATCACTTTGAAACTGAGCCTGAGGAAGATGCTGTGTTGCAACTGTAGTCCAACATTTCACCTGCCTGTGTAAGGCTTCACATCACTTTATATATTCAGGGTATCATGATTTTGAACTCACCACTTTTCTCCAGCAGTGTTGCCATGTTAAATGGAAGGAGGGGGAAAAAAAAGAATTCTGTAATGAAAGAGATTAAAGGAGTAATAGCCTCTGCTCTTTTTGGGGTGGCTATAATTAAGGGTTCATACAATTAGTTGGTCGGAAAACTGCCAACCAATTAACTATAAATATGGCAGTCATGGCATTTATTACAGAGCAAATATAGCAACTTCTAATTTAGATTTTTGCCATCTGTTTGAAATATCAGCTATTTTCTCGCATAGTTCATCAGCAGAGTGGTGAAAATGTTGGAAGAACATCTAATGCTGGGTGAGTCTATACTGTGGTATACGAGATGTACCAATCCGATAATAATTTGCCTATATTGATACCAGCACTCTGCAGGAGTAATAGTAGTAGTAGTAGTTAGTAGTAAGATTACATGAAGCTGAAACTGAACTTGTGTCTGGAAAGCTTGTGCAGTTTGTGTAATGTAACTTATGTAATTCCATCCTTCAGCCATTGTGGGGCGTTGTAGGATTCTGCCATGTGACAGTCACATGTGAAGCTGATAGGCAGGGAGACAGCCTGCGTTTGCATCATTTCCCATGATGCACTGCTGAGATTTTAAAGGTACTATTTCATATTCCAAAACGCAGATGTTACTGTGTTTGTCATGTGTTTGTTTGTTCTGAACATGGCAGCTTATGGCAGTTTATGTTGGTAATTGTGTTTTTTGTGTGTGTGTGTGTGTTTCCCTTACATTACATTCAAATGCAAAGAAGAAGTGAAAAGTGGTGTGTAGCTTATAATTTGCACTGCACTGGTTTGTGTTTACTAAATAGGAACATGTGTCACACAGGTGACACGTAATAGAATTTAGATTGGATTGTGGATCGGTGTTGCGAGTCTGATACTCGATGAATCCCTTACAACAAGATAGGGCCCCAGAAATGGGTCAGAATGGTCCCATCTCTATAGTATGTATAGTATGTATGTGTTGCAGGATTCATTTAAACAAAAATGTCACAAAAAAGCTCATTCTCCCTTTATTCCTGAAATGTTGGCTGTAATCCTGCATATATCTACCTCGCAGGAGCAAATCCATTCCCTGGCCATGTATCACAGGCCTGTTGGAGAGTATTTAAGCAAACTATTGACCTGAACAGAGGGCATAGCATTGTAGTGAGATGCTTTGTTGCCTCTAAAAGGCTTTTAATCGAATAACATCCTTAATTTAACTTGATTTGTGGCCACATGTCCCGACGAAGCCGCTGGAGTTTGTTTTAACGCAAGAGGTGGTCTCACAGAGGGAGCTCGCATTATTCAGTACGGTCTGAGGGGAATACTGTTGAATTTTTGGGATATTTATGTCTCTGTCATTGTTCCAACACAGAGGGCGAGGAGAATAAATGCTGCCTTTTTTGTGTGTGTATGAGAGCTGGCATGTTGTCCGGTGTCTGGAGTCCCTGCTGAAGGAATTTGTCACTGAGCTGACAGTTTATCAGCTCTGGCAGAAAACTGCTGGAGGAGCTGCTGTTTGGTTTTTACTGTTTCTGTAATGACGTTGAAATCTCTAAAAAGGAACAAATTCACATAACTGGTATAACACTTTTTAAAAAGTATTGCTAAAAACTTGAATAAATATGATCTAGCAAGTTGCTAAATTTATTTTTAATCAATATGAAACTGAATAAACAGTCAGGACAAATGTTCCTTCTAAACCGGTGATATTAGTCTCTTCATCTCTGCAGGGGCGTCCACATTCTCCCATTACTTTCAGAGGCTTTAGTGGGCTCAGTTTTAAAAGCCAGAATGTAGATACTGTTATCATATGAAACCAGACCTACAGAATCCATCTGCATCAACTCTGTCATGCAAGCTTGTCGGCAAGTTGGCTAAATAACGCTCCAGAGTTAGGCTAAATTTGGCCTGGTGTTTTTGTGTGGTGATTTTCAAAGCAGTTCCATGATCCCTAATCTCAAGATCACCTCAAGTCTCCCTGTTTTGGACACGCCCACTATTTGCATGCAGTACAAATGGGTATAAACAGAATCGGAACATCATGAATTGGAGTGGAAAGCTGAGACTCTTGTGGAGTCAGTGAGCCCAGTTATATGTCTGATGATGTTGGTGCTCATAGTAGCTATTTTACTGTAGTGAGACTTTGACCTCACTGTATAAAATGACCTACTGTGACCACTAGGATAATCACAGCCTCATGAAACTTCACAACCACAAAATAGAGACCTGGAGCATCCTGAGGATGTGTGGTTTTCCTAGGTGTAATGAAAATAGCGGGGTGTCTGAGCAATCCCCAGCAATCTGTGATGATCTAAAAGGTCTTGGTGTCTTAATGTGTCTGTGTAATAAATTCCATCAACCCAAAAATTGCTGCAACAAGTTATGAGACTTAATAGAGCATGGGAATGGCTGTACTTCAGTTATAGTGTTATAACCCTTATATAACAAACCAAAATACAATATTTATTCCAGATTTATGACTTGACACAATATTGAACTGTATCACTGATCTTCAGCTTCCCAGCTTTCAGATGATGTAGACCTGTACCTTCTACAGGCCCTTTTCCACCAACAGGAACTGGTTTTGTTTTTGTTTCCAGCTGGAACTGAGCTGAAGTGAGATATTCTAGATGTCATTGTGCAATGTGCACATCCTTGATTACCATGGTGCTGCTCAAAACTGATGGAAACATGGCCTGGTTCCAAGACTCTTGAATGGAACCAGTTCAAGAACTAGAACTAATTTGGTGGAAACGGGGTATATGTGCCACCGTTGACCTGAAAATGACAAAAATAAATGTACGGTCGGGAGAGCTGGAGTGGAAAAGCTTAATCATTCATCATATTGTCCCCCCAAAAAGTTGCTTCATGGTTGTGAGTTATAGGTACTTAGCGTCTGAACAAGAAGTCAGTTTTGGTGAGTGAACTCTCTCTGACCAGGCATAGTTCACCCCAAAATACATATTTTTCCCTGGCCTGTAGTGTTATTTATCCTCTAGATTTGTCAAAACCATGACCAAGATACTCAAGATAATACACAGACCTTGTTGTGAGCAGTTTCATATAGGAACTACTTTCTTTTGAACATAAAAGAAAGTAGTTCCAGTAGATTCTACTGCAGAAAGAAAGTAGTTCCTGTGCAAAACTGCTCACAACAAGCTATGTGGATTATCTTTAGTAAGTTGGTTATAACTTTTTGGAAAAAGGCACTGGTGTTGAGTTTTACAAATGTATTTTCTGGCACTTTGAGCACCACAAGCTGAGTGCCATTTAGCCCCATTATACTGCAGAGAAGGCAGACATCTCTATGGCTGAGATCTCAAAATACATATTTTTGATTTTGGAGTGTACTGTCCCTTTAAATATGTTGAAATTCTATTTAATACATGATCTTTGGCCCGAGCGCACTGTTATAAGATGTATACTTGATTTGGGGGTGAACTGTCCCTTTAAGAAAAACTCTTATTTTATTTTTCATCTTCAGAGTGTGTGTCGTATCTAACGCAGAGCAGTTATTACTCATCACTCATTGTGCCTGTTGTAGTGGGTGACGGACACAGTGTATCACCACAGTGTCTGACGTTAGTTTACACTGTGTCGCTGTATTAATACCTGAGCAGGCAGGAAGAAGTAGGACGAAATCACTTCACACTCGGGTCTAATTTAATCTGAGCTGCAACATTCATCACTCAGCCCCGAGACTCATTTGCAGTTTAAATGGCAAAATATCTAATCGCGTATCCCGGTGTCTTTGGGAATTAAACTCAAGTGATTCATATTCATTAGAAACTGCTCTCTCCCCTTCCTCATATGACCTCCTCTTCAATCGCAATAATTCAGAACTGTATCGAGGAAGGAGTCGAGGGAGAGGCTAATGAATGAGTGAATGAATGATGTTCCGGTGTATTAGCTCTGCTCCGACACTGCACAGTCATGTATCAGAGCAGAGCAAATCCTCTTTTCATATAGACAGCCGGAAAGTGGCGAAAATGCTTCTGCAGTCTTTCTCGGCTGGTAAATATTTAATGCGGTGATTCTGCAGCTCTTCCTCGCTGCGGATTTGAAGCAGAACGTAACTCATTTCAAAGCTGACACTTCATGTATACAGCAGCCCCGCCAGTGTTTCTGACCACACACTTTTTCATGACAACACTCCCGTGTTGAGAAGAAGCAGAGTGACACTGCAAATTTAGAGGGAAAACGGATCTGCTCCTTGTGTTTCCAGACACTGTAATGGATATGGGTAATTTATACTTAAAGGGACAATATGTAACAATTGTGCATCCAAAAAATGAGTTCTGCAGTCCAAACAGCAAGTTGTAGCCACAGATGATTTACTAAATATGTTGAAATCCTATTTAATGTACAATCTATGGTTGAAGTGAGTTGTTTTCCCCTCACCCCCTCCTCCCCAGACTCGAGGAAGCTAAGGCATCCCACAGGAACACTGCAGGAGCACAAGATGAGTGCAACATTGTAATGAAGTTTTGACTGTAACAACGAGTCCTCCAACTTCACTGTAGTTGATCAACTGTCAGTTATCCGTCAATGTAAAGTTTGACCTGTTATGCTGAAAACAAAAGCCCACTGCTCTGAAAATACACACTCTGGAGGTGGAGTTCTGCCTCCCTTACTGCCTGCCAGACTCTGTTTCTGTATTTACTGTAATAAATCATGAAATGACCATGGCAACGTCAGAAATTAAGGGAACATGCTGAGCTGAAATACTCACTACTTTGACAACAATGCTGCAGCTGCAGTGTCCTCTGAAATTTCCTTTTCCAGGTTGGAATAACTTTTTTTGTTTGCCTGTTTGAAATTAATGCCAGTTGTTCACCAAATGAGTAAGTGTCTGAGTTCTAAGAAGTCATTAATAATCTTTTAGAAGGAGTTTATAACGGTTAATGCTCAGTGAGACAGGCAGTCACTGAACTCAAACTCTATGTAATGTTGCACTCGTCTTGCGCTCCTGCAGTGTTCCTGCAGCCTGTCTGAGCTTCCTCGAGTCGGGAAGGCTTAAACCATAGATCATATATGGAACAGGATTTCAACCTATTTGAAGGGAAAGTTCACCCCCAAAGTCAAAAATACATGTTTCTCACCTGGCCTGCAGCAGGATCTAGAATTTTTATCGACTGTAGAGATGTCTGCCTTCTCTCCAGCATAATAATGGGACTAAATGGTGCTCGGCTTGTGGTGCTCAAAGCACCAGAAAATACATTTGAAAAATCTAAAACCAGTGTCTCTTTCCAAAAATAATGACCTGCTTACTCAAGACAATTCACAGACCTTGTTATGAGCCGTTTCACGTAGAAACTACTTTCTTTCTTTCTTTCTTTTGTCATGAATAATGGAAAGAGACATCGCCGTTGAGTTTTTCCACAAGCCAAATGTTATTTCTTCCCATTTTATTTGAGAGAAGGCACACGTCTCCACGGCCGATATTTCCAAAACTCTGCAACTCGCACCAGAAAATATAGATGGATAAATAACACTACAGTTCAGGGGAGAAATGTGTATTTTTGATTGTGGGGGGGGGACCTGTCCCTTTAATATACCATGTATGGCTCCAACTTGCTATTTGGACTCATTTTTGGATGCGCAATTGCAACATATTGCTCCTTTGATATATTGCTCAATTTAACCGTGATAAATATGTACTCCTTCTCACAGATCGTTAATGGTTTCTTACGACCCATAACGAGACAATTACTCATTCGCCGAACACTTGGCAATAACTTGAGCTGTAATTAACATGAAGCAGGAAAACAAAAACACAAGTTGGAAGCCAGAATAGAAATTTCAAAGCATTGTTGTTACGTTAGATTTATTAAAGTAAATATATTACAGATTTCTCCTTCAAGGTAATATTCAGAGCCTTGACTGGAACAATCTATCATTTTGATTCCTTCCTCTGCTTGGAGAGCTTTTTAATTTAAATATTTAATTCACATTTCTGCTCTGCTCTGAATTAAAACATTATTTTTTCCCCCCCTAGTTTATGTAGTTATACGCTCAGGCTTCTTCCCCCTAAGGTCTGATGATGACTCATGAGTATTTTAGTTTTTCCGCTCAACTTTTTCATTATGTCAGAAATAAATATGTCATACAAGAATCTGTGTTTATTATATTAGCAACACTTCTCTATGATTTACTGAGAGAAGTGATGTTTACCATAAGTCAATCTCCAGCCAAGGCTGCAAGAAGAAGTTATAGCCTCTGCTTTCTGTCCTTAACACCATCGCCAGCACAAAGCCAGCAAACAGTTTACTGTAAACACGGCGAGAAAAAGAAGAGAGAAACACCAGCAGAGCCATTAGATTTGGAGAGCCGGATCCTTGAAAGGCTCTAAAAAGCAAAACAAAATAGTCATAAATATTTGTGCCTGAAAGATGAAATGGATTTAGGGTGAGCTGAAGAGCATTTTACAGTTTTGAAAGACACTTTTTCAATGTTACCTGCTTTATGAAATTGGCTTGTTATTGTAACTTGTTATTCCCATCAGTTTTACTTAATGCTTCATGGAGCCGCACACTAAGTTACACTGTTGAGCACACAGATGCTTTTGAATTGAGAGGATACATCATTCTCTGCAGCGTTTAAAATATCATGAAAATGTTTTTATGCGCTGAGTAAAACAAAAAGTCTCTTTAACTGACTAAAAATTATACATTTCTGTTAAAGAAACATGAGAAAGGCATTACTTCTCAGTCAGTTGTATAGAATATTCTCCTTTCATTCATTCAGCATCAGTGACAATAGTGCAAAGATCCCAGATATTTTGTCATATTCATATCAAAATATGACATGAAACAATGAGGAGTGATATTTCTCTTCACGGCTGCAGCTGACTGAAAGGGAAGACTTCCTGCCAGAGACTTGAGATCACAGGTTTCTGTACTCACGCCCTGCCTGCTTTCTGATGCCAGTTTTGTTCCCGGCTCAGTTAAAGGAGAGCTGCGTATTGTCAGTCAAGGCTGTCTGAGCTAAACAGCTCGCTGTAGGCCTCATGGACATCACCGCAGCTAATGAGATTGTGCACAATGTTGGCCTTCGCCGAGGCCCGCGCAGTCTCTGAGCACTGCCTCAAATGGCTGAACATCCTCTACTTTAAAACCAAGCAGCACAAACTGTAGAACAAAGTTTTTCCTCACCACTCTTTCCTCAGTGCTTGCTCTTGGTGGGAACGATTAGATTTCTGCAAGTAATATTCTAAAGATACGGTCTAGACCAGCTCTATAGGCCCCTTTTCTGTTGGTAAACATTACAATGTTTTTTGGGGCGGAGCTTACTGAAGGCAAAACAATAATCTATACATACTAGCTAACACTGGTTAGCAGATTTTGTTGGCTTGTTTCTTAACAATGGCTGAAGAAAATACAAGCTCTTCTGAACAGTTTCTGAACAGAACTATTTTGTTTCTGCAGTAGAATCTACCGGAACTACTTTCTTTGTTTATAGAGAGAAAGGCTGGTATCACCAAAACTAAAAAAAAAAAAAATATCTAGTTTGGTAAATGGCTGTCTGGGCCAGGGAGGAAATACGTATTTTTGATTTTGGGGGTGAACTGCCCCTTTAAATAAAGTGTGTTTGACGAAGATAAAGAGGCGATTAAAGCTTGTCTTACTTCAATAATTGAGAGAAACTTGAATTCAGAAGGTGATCGGTTGTATTTTCCAGTTCAATAATGTTGCTGTCTGGCAGAAACCTCTTTTCCAAGACTATTACTTTTCAGGAAAAGAAAAAAAAGATGTTTTTAAACTAATTGAATGCTGCATAGTCAAAGTTAGAAGCTCACGCACATCTCCCAGCTTTTATTTTATCACTTATAACCACGGTTGTCTTCGTTTTTTGACTGACAGTGGCAGCTGGTATGAGATAAAACTTCAATTTTGAGCCAGCGCTACTTTGATTCTGGCATCAAGAACACAGCAAGATGACATTTTCTCCTGGTTATGTGGCCCGCTGCTCTGACACGGATCGTGTTTGCCTGCCTGTTTTTTCCTTTGTTTTGCCTCCAGCTAACAGCATGACATTATCAAGACATCGGCTCAAAGAGTACCCAGACATAACTTCTCCGCACTATTTTAAAAAAAATTGACTAAAATTGACTTGACTAGCAAGAGATGAACTTAATATGCCAGTAGTTTACCTGATAAGTGTTTCTGAATATCCAGATATGGACTGTTGGATCAGCTGTTAGATCAGACATGGAGTGACATGGAAATAAACTCATAATTAATCATCGTCATTTCAATTTATTCCAAGAAAAAACTGCTATGCACTTCCAGACTTTTTCCTTATTGCTCATTTATGATCAATCAATCAATCAATCAATCAATTTATTTAAAGTGCAAAATCACCATGGGACATGGTCTCAATACACTTAACAATAAAACAATATAACAATAAAAGGCAATAAAACAATACAAAAGCATCAGAGGGCAAGAAAAAGACAGTTAAGAATTAGATTGAACCAAAATATTGGGTAAAAAGGTAAGTTTTAAGACGGGACTTAAAATTTGCTATGGATGAAGCTCCTTTAATATCGAGTGGAAGGCCATTCCATAAAAAGGGAGCACGGTGAGAGAAAGCCCTGCCACCAGCTGACTTTTTATTAATCGGTGGTATGACAAGGAGGTTTGAACTAAGAGAACGAAGCGGACGAGACGGAATGTAGGGAGTCAGCAGTTCAGTTAAATCAGATGGTGCGAGTCCATTCAAGGCCTTATAAGTTAAGAGAAGGACTTTAAAATCAGCTCTAGCCTGAATGGGCAGCCAATGTAATGATGCCAGGACAGGAGTTATGTGGCAGAATCTATTTTTTCTTGTTAAAAGTCTAGTGGCTGAGTTTTGCACAAGCTGAAGACTCCTCATTGTACTGATGGGAAGGCCAGAAAAAAGGGCGTTACAGAAACCTAAGCGGGAAGACACAAAAGCATGGATAACCACCTCGGCGCTGCGCAAAGATAGCGCAGAGCGGATTTTAGCAATATTGCGCAAGTGAAAAAAGGCCGTCTTGGTGGTTTCCTTTATGTGAGGCTGAAAAGTCAGGGTCGGATCAAAAATAACACCTAGGTTTCTAATGTGAGTGCTTTCGGAGATAGGACAGCCATCAATATTAAGACACAGACTCGCAGATAGAAACTTATAGTTATTGGGTTTAATCACCAGCAAGTCGGTCTTAGCAGTGTTAAGCATCAGAAAATTAGAACTCATCCAGGCCTTGATTCGACTGACACATACTTCTAGATTTCGTACTTGAGAGAGGTCATTAGGCTGCAGTGGGATGTATAGTTGCGTATCATCAGCATAAAAATGAAACTTAATGCCATACTCTGCAATAATCCTACCCAAAGGGAGCATGTAAATATTAAACAACAGAGGGCCCAGTACGGACCCCTGGGGCACACCAGAGATAACTGTGGAGCAATCTGATACAGAGTTATTAAAACTAACACGTTGGGTTCTACAGGATAAGTAGGATTGGAACCATGAAAGTGCCAGCCCTTGAACACCAACACAATGCTCCAGTCGGTGTAGAAGCACACAATGATCTACTGTGTCGAAGACCGAACTTAAATCAAGTACTAAAAGTAAAGAAGCTGATCCAGAGTCAGCAGAGACAAGTAGGTCATTAACTACTCTAGTCAGAGCAGTCTCAGTAGAGTGACAGGAGCGGAAACCAGATTGGAAGTTTTCAAAAAGATTATTGGCAGAAAGGTGGGCGGTCAATTGATCAGCAACAATTCTCTCAAGTATTTTGGAAAAGAAGGGTAGAGTGGAAACAGGACGATAATTAGCAAGAACCAGTGGATCACTATTGTGTTTCTTGAGGAGGGGTTTAATGATAGCAGATTTATAGTTCAAAGGGACACATCCCTCAGAGAAGGAGGTGTTCAATATGGCACGTAAAGGGCCACTCAGAAAAGGAAAAAGTTCCTTAAGGAGGAAAATAGTTTGACATCACTGTCAAATGTGAGCAACCAAACAGTTTTTAAGGTGACATTAACAGTCACCCAGAGAAGGCTTTTTTTTTTTGGCCATGTTTTGCCACCGATGCTCACTTATATGGGCTACATTGTGAAGGCAGCATCCCAGGATGCATCTGTGCAAAACTGTATTGCTAAGTGGCCTAATATAGTCTGTTTCACAAGAGTTGGTTTCTCAATGGTTTGACATCAGAAACTGTCACAGAAAACTGGGCATGATTCAGTGATATGACTAAAGGCTCGCTGTGTTCTTTTTCAATTGAGTGGTGACAGTTTAACCTAATCTGCAGTATTGCAGTGTACACTTTATGTGTGGTTGAGCAGCACGGTAAAAGGCACCAACACTTAACCCTGTGGTTTTACTGCGTTCTCACTTCCCCCAGCAACTGGTTATTTCTTTTTCCATACGATAAAAAGTAGCACCATACCTCAAGGTGTTACAACTGCATTAGACATTTAATGGAACAAAATGGAAACTGATTTGTACAGGGAAGCATTGTGTAATTCTGTGCTATTACAAGCAATAGACCCGGCTACACTAGTTCCACCATGAGGCCTATTCAGAGGAACAATAAAAGAGGATTAATTTAAGCAGGCATTGCTGTGAAAAATACATTGTGCTGTATATCAACCATTAACCATTTCATGTTCTCTGTAATGTTACATACATTTATTGGTTCATTTAAGGTTGACAGGTTTACTTTTAAAATATATTCCAACACAATTACTGATTGCCTGTGAAAACCTGTGGTCAGTAATCTAAGTATCAAAATATTAAAGTAATTTAACCAGATTACTCTCTGTTACTTTTGGATTACCTCAATACCAAATATGAAATTGTTTAGCCTAATAAAATGCTTCATGTTTGTTGTTGGTTTATTAATTGTTTGTCCAGCTATTCTGTCATTTGTTATGCACATGAATGCATATTTAGATCAATAGCAGTAATAACATCAGTATACTAACGTTAGTGGTTGGTCTGTGTAGCTAACATGAGCAGTTGATCTGTGTGTAGCTAATGTTAGCAGTTGGTCTGTGTAGACAATGTTAGTGGTTGGTCTGTGTGGCTAAAGGTAGCAGTTGGTCTGTGTAGCTAACGTTAGCAGTTGGTCTGTGTAGCTAATGTTAGCAGTTGGTCTATATAGCTAATGTTAGCAGTTGGTCTGTATAGCTAATGTTAGCAGTTGGTCTGTGTTTTTAAATAATAGTAATAATAATAATAGTAATCTTCCAATAATCTCTATTTGTACTAAATGTATCTGTAATCTTTTTTTGTAATTGGAATGGAATACAGTCAGTTTTTTGTGTCCTAATTATTAATCCTGTTACATGTAATCTGTTACTATCCAAGCCTTTGTTAATATCCTTCTCATTTTAGTTGTGTGAAGTCAGTATATAATTCAATAGTGCTAACATACATACAGAATTCTCCATGCTCCTAACCCAGGACACTTTTATCACTTATTCCTCACATGTTTTTGAAGACACATGGACATCCTTTCGTTATATTTTTTCTGCCTCCTCTCTCTCTACAGTTATGTGAGACAGCGCTGTCCCATGGCTACCTTCCGGCAGTTTTCAACCGCCGCAGCCACAATGGCACCCCGCTCACCACCGTCAAGCTGCAGCAGTTCGGCGACCCCTCAGATCTGCGTGAAGCTGTGCGCTACATTCGCTACAGACAGCCTGCAGGGAGACTGTATGCAGTGAGCGAGAGCACTGGGTCGGGCCTTCTCCTGTCCTACCTGGGGGAATGTGGATCATCCAGCTATGTGACGGCGGCTGTCTGCCTGTCGCCCGTGTTCCGCTGTCAGAGCTGGTTTGAGAACGGGCTGTGCTGGCCCCTGCAGTGGGCGTTGGTGCTCCACCAGAAGATATGTCTCAGCAGGTATGGAGGACAGGAAACATGCTGGCATAAGATAGTTGTTTAGGGACAGGTGGGAAAAATGGTAATCACTTGGAAACAATACATCATAAGTGAAGAGAAAGACCGAACGAATGACTAACACGAAAGACTTTGTAGGGTTTGACAGGATGATTCTGGTTCATTACAACTTCTTCTTGCATCTTATTTTCTTAGTTTTGGCCTTCATTAATGTTGGTTATGATAACAGTATATTCATCAGTGGAATTGCTGAACTCTAAGAGCACAGCAAAATCACTAACAAAATCTAACAAGTTTAATAAATCAACAGTTCAGCCAGACTTAGGAGACTTAGACCTGGAATGGAACCGTAATTAGTCTTTGGTAACACCTCTGTTTACCCAACTGTATCATGTCAATACGGCTGCTGTGAAAAAGATTTATTGGTAACCTGTAAAAACATTATATTTCAAAAGGTATGCAGCAGATATGTCGGGCGTACAACTCCTATCCTATTTAAGTGAGTATAATGAGTTTTGGAAGACAGAAAGAGAAAAACAGCTCCTTCTGTTCTTTCGCTTGACAGTGGGGAATATATCACACAGCTCCGAAACAAAGAAAATAAAGAATTTTCAGACAGCCAAAGGGAGACATGGTTAGAAGGGGATTGTCAGAGAAACAGATGCAAGCACTCACTAACCATTTACTGGAAAAGCAGACAATTAAGGAAGCAATCAAGTTACTGTAGCAACAGATGGCCTGCTCAGTGTCAAGTCATTGATTCTGAGAGACATCGTGACCCAGGTAAAGTTTCTCGAATCAATGCCACGAAGGCAATATGAGACTCATGCAGGTCTTCAAAATTGATTTACTGGTTTCCTCTCATCGTCTCTGTTTATTTTTGTGTCTGTGTTCTGTTTTTTTCTGCGTGTGTGTGGGTGATATGCAGGTACAAGACGGTGCTGGGCGAGACCATACAAACAGACGCCCTGTTCTCTAGCTGTTCCCTGCGCGGCCTGGAAGAGTCGTTGTTCTGTCAGACCGGACATGTGGGCTCTCCACCAGCAACACAGACGGGGCCCGGCGGCGGCAGCAACGCTTCAGGTGCCTGGGACGCCTACTGGGAACGCAACGAGCCATTGAGAGACGTGGACGAGGTGGCTATCCCTGTTCTGAGCGTGTGCGCTCAGGATGACCCTGTCCGCGGCGACACCCAATCCACAGTGCCCTTGGAACTCTTTGAGACAAACCCACATTTTTTTCTCCTCCTGACTGACCGTGGAGGTCACTGTGGCTTCTCCACCCAGTCTGAGGCAAGCGCCGCCGGTGCGTTGGGCGCGGCTGGTGCTGCGCCCAACGGCGGGGCGGGGAGCCACGGGACCAACTGGAGCCACAAAGCTCTGCTGGAATTCTTCAGGGCGACCACGGACTTCTTCGCCGCAGAGGAGAGAGCGAAGCAGCTCGCCGCGAGGAGGAGGGGGCTGGGGGGAGGCGCGGGCGGAAGGGTTTTCCGCCACCGCAGCGTCAGTACATGTAAACGGATGCCAGCGTGTTCCCATAATATCCATGCCATTTACAACTGGCAGCGGTCCTATACACGATGAGGGAGCTTAATGGAAGGTAATGGACTGATGCCTTCGGATAGTGTTTGGATTTCGGACTCCGGTCGTTCTCTGCTTGTGTCACACTCGGCTGCAAAGTGTTAAGATGGACAAAACTAGAAAAGCGCGGTGAAGAGCTGAGGTCACGGAGTGCTTTTAAGTGTTGTTCTCACACACTTGAGCCATAAAACACAAGGGCAGAAAAGAGATCATGACAGGCCACAAGCTCGCGCACAGTTATGTTTAACAGTTGACACTAAACTCTCAAGATGGGTGGCTATATATTTTTTCTACAGACTGATACAAATCTCTTCACTGCCAGCTGTTAAAACTGAAGGATCCCGTCACAGTTTTATTAACACACATAAATCTGCCTCACATTTTACACTGTTTGCTACCACAACTGCATCATCATTTGGGATATCTGAAACCTCGACACTTAACTGTTGTATCTCACTGTTATTCCGAGAGGATATTTATTGGGGAGCAAAAGTGTTGAAGTTCTAGTGCCTAGAGTAAAAAAAAAAAAAATCCAGTAAGAATTTGAGATGAATTTGAGCTAAATGTCAAATGAGTTTATCGCACTCGTCCAGTGTTATTGTACACATTAAAGAGAGTTTACTGTGTGTGTATTATTGAATGTTCTCTTCTGCATTGCCCAGAATAGAGGAAGTCAAGTGTGATAGCTACACCCTCAGCTTTTTAGAGGAACGTCTATGTAATGAGGTCATATTTTAATGAGCTGGGGGGCCGAAAGCACTTTGTGATTTTTACTGTCTCATCATTCAAACTGCGAGGTGTCACCAGGATCTGCAGTATCTCAAAGTGTTTGGGTTTTTTTTGTTTTTTTTTTGAAACATTCTTTGAGTTCCTGGATTTTTTTTCATCATTCTTGTGCATTAAGACAATAAATTATACAAATTAAAATGACACAAAGTAATAACTATTGTTTTGAAAGTGTTCAGAAGAGAAACACAACGGCTCAACCATTTGATAAGCCAGTAAAGCTGAGGTTCTGATTTTTGTCTTCTGTTGTTTTATAAAATAGCTGAACACCTGTTAAATGTGTTATATTATGTGATGGACTTTTAAAAAATAAAAGTGTAATAAATGAATGGAGACGGGCAAACTTGAGATATGCACTTTGTGTGGGAAATATGTCCTAAAGATGACATTCAAAATCTTTCAAATCTTCAAATATTTCCACTGCAGGTCAATTCCTCATTTACAGGGTCCCGCCCATTTTTCGATCTGTGCTCCAATAACAGTTGAGAAAGCTTAGTCAACTTTCTCCTTTCCAGTTCCCTGTACCTTGATATGCTATATGTTAGCATACAGCCTGTTGAAAGATGTTAAAAGATGTTGCTGACAGACCTGTAAAAGCGACAAGCTAGCTAGTGTTTGCTAACATTATCTGTCAGGTGTAATTAGCTAGCTAACAGTTGATGTAGATTAGCTAAAAGTGAGCTAGTGTTTTGCTGCAGAGCACAACACTAGCTCACTAGTCAGCTAAAGGAGAGTGTTGATCGAGATAGCATTCAAAGGGAAGTCAATTCCTCATTGCAGGGTTCCCACAGGTGCTGGAAATCCGTAAAAATAAATGAATTTTATTGTGGGTGTTTTCAAAGTTTGGAAAGTGCTTGGATTTTGGATTTAGTGCAAGACAGTTGAAAAATAAGTCTGAGTGAGCCCAGCTGCTTCCTTTCACATAAAATGAAGACAATGACAACGACGACGACAACTGCTTGACCTTCTCTTGCCGCTGCGAGTCTTCCTGTGTGGCTACACGTAATGTGATCTGTCAGTCTTTTTCGATTGGTGCCCTCTGATGGAAAAGTGAGAGATGACAGATGATAACATGTAACAGATGATTACAAATCCTGGCTGAAACGAGGACAAAATCCTCAAGCAGCTGTCAAGTCTGCAAAAAGGATGTGCAGTTTTTACCATGGGAGGGTGTGGGTCTTCAACAGGGGGTCTGGGAAGTTGTTTTTGGCCTTGTTTCTTGCAAAATGCACATTAATCCAACACATTATTAGGAAAGATAAATTGGCCATATAAAACTTATATAACCTACTGAATCACTGTGCAGCACATTTCCATAACGGTGAACCAGTTAGCTACATATTGTTGAAACTTATACAACAGTTAGTTCCAACCAAGTAATTTGATTGGACGAGTGACACTTCATGAGTGCTGATATAGAGTATGGGACTTTAAACTACATGTATCACTCTGCTCTACAGGTGTTCTGATAACCGCTAATAGCCTCTGACAGACTCTCCACCTCAGAAACCACCAGCAAAAGTGTAGACAGTGAGGCTACCACAGCTAACATTAGCCATGCTACAACTGTGGCTACGGGCAAACGCAATCAAAAGAAGACCCGGAAATATTCATTCCAGTTGTAAGGGGTCCCTTCTCTATCTCTTTATCAGCTAAGGCGTCCATGGCCTGAAAAACGTTAAACACCCCTGAGGTAAAGAGGAGGCTATAGCAAAGAATGTTCGAGCAGGCTAACTTTACGCTAAGTTGGCTGTGAGTTTGTTTAGCTGCCAAAGTTAGCGGCAAAATGATAGTCGATTTTTGGGAGGGACTGAAGATGACACAACATGGTAGTACTAATATTGTTAGTCAATTACAGCACCTTTAAATGATATAGCTTATAATGTTAACAGTAATGTTAATTCCTGCCCATAACTTAGGCCAGTTCATTTTGAAGTGTAAACTATGACTCGCCTTAATTTACCCCCTTTGTTGTCGTGTCATCATATCTTACTATGTATCATATATTTACGTGATCACCTACTGACCATTCTTAGGTGCAGTTTACTAAATTTTCTTTAGTGTTTTAGGTTTAGTAGTCTACTACTCATATTTTGGTGTAAGCCATCATTAGGTACACTGTAAATTCAAACATTTCCCTTACTTAAATTAAATAGTGCCTTTAACTTAATCTATATTAGATTTATATTTAGATTTAGATTTTTCTGAATAAATTGGTGACAGTAACTTAAAATTTGACACAGTTAAAGTGATACTCCACTTTACATGATAAGCTAAATGTTTTATTATTTACTTTTTTTTCATTATTTTATTTTGTATGTTGGAAAGAACTGTTTTTTTTCTTTTCTTTTGCAGTTTTTCACTTGCCTTCACAATTTCATTGCAAAAAATGCCTAAAACACTAGGCATCACGATTTTGTAGAAAAGCACCGTGCAATCAGGTATTTTAGGCTGCAACAATCCCAAAAAAAGACAAAAAACAACAGGATGCAAAATCCTGGCGGGACTGCATTTTGAAAGCATGTAACCTTGTATTTTCTTTCATCACTGTCATCCATCTGTAGAATGCTATCACAAAACATAATTATGGCTGTTTATTGCACAAACACACCTGATTTAACGTGATGTAGAAGTGCATAATTAATTGCTTTGAGTATATTTACTGTATATAAATATGTAATTCATCACTGGTGTAAGATGCTGGAAAAGCTTGAAAATTCTCCTTGAAAAGTGTTTGAATTTGACTTTGGAATTTGATCATCAGAGTAATACCAATATGTTGCATAATATATCTTGTACTGGGATCCTCATTCTTTTGGCTGCTAATCATCTTCATGTTTAGAGCACATCACAGTACAGTTGTGATCTGTGCTCTTGTCAAACCCCTGCTGAATCAACGCTCGCAGACACTCCCTATTATAGCACAGTCCCCACAGCCATTCTACACTGTGTGTGTCTGTGTGTGAGTGTGTGTCACATTCACTGCAGTGTTCGTCCGCCCACTGAGCCTTATCCACTCAGACAGCTGGAACACAGCAGTGTACACACAGACACACACGAAATGTGTGCCAGCAGACACACTGTCAACACGCATCCTCGCCATCACACACACACACACACAGACATGCACGTAAACACACGCAGGCATGCAAACGAGCTGTCACACACATGCAGGATATTCTTATACACGCTCATTATCTACAGGAACATTCACAATCTCGTACAGGATAAAAACAGCCTGTGACACACACACACACACACACACACTCCGGCTCATTATGAACTCAACCGAAATACAAAATAAGCAACGTGTGTGTGAGTGTGTGTGTGTGTGTGTGTGTGTGTGTGCATGGTTTTGGGTCATCTCATTCTTGAGAACATGATGTCTCAAGAAGGCCTTGTGGGGATTGGTCAAACTTGGCACAAATGACCAATGGGACTCAAGGATGAAGTGATTTTGTTAGTCAAAAGTCAAAGGTCACGGTCACAGTGACCTCACTAAACCTCACATTTTTGGCCATAACTCTAACTCTAAGGTCTCAGATTAACTTGACTGTGACATCATCATGTTCAACTCTCAGTCCTCCGTGCTCCTCTGGGACAATGGTCTCTATGTTTCTCACTTGAAATTATTTTCACTGGAATCATACATGTGACCACTTCTGTTTTGCCAAAATACACCTAATACTTTTATTAAATCCCTTCAAATTTAGAGGTCAATATAGTGATAAGTTCCATATTAAATTCCTTCAAAGTCTTCACTACAGACATCATATGCGTCTGGACAGACATGGATGTAAACTGTAACTTGACTGGTTGGTGGAGACAAACAACTCTGAGGCAGTAATTCTATTTTTTGACTGCTCTGTTTTATACAACCATTGACAGCTGACTTGTCACTCTTTTCAAAACGATCAACAACTGCTTCAGTTTGAAATCTTGTTTCACCTCGGGACAATGTATGTGGAGGTCGTGTCAGTGTTGGTGGGACTGTGCAAGTCTCTGCTGGTGGCATCTGGAAGTTGTGGTGGCATTGCAGTAGGTGCTTCACCATCTGTCGCCTGTTGGGGATCTGCACTCCGCTTAGTGACCTCGTCTAGTTTGTTTTCCAAAATTGTGACTGGAAAGACATTTTCATTTCCCTTTTGGTATTCAGTAAAAAGCTGTATTGACAGGCAGATCTCCTTTCCATTGTCAAATGCTGTAACAGGGACCCAGCAAGCCATGATAATGACAGTGTTTGTAACTGTCACACAATCAAGTCCTCATCAGTATTGCAACTGTGAAGAGAAGAGCAGCTGTGTCCAATTCTCTTCCCTGACTTAAATAAATCCCCTCAATTATCATAAATCAGAGGCCTTTCACTTCATGTTACAGGGTAGAGGAGCAGAAACGAGACGAGACAAGACTGACCAACAAACCAAAAAGGGTTTAAAAAGTCACACCTGTGGACATACATGAGAGTCGTAAGATCAAATCAAGTCAAATTTTTATCTGTGTCCCCCAAAATCACAAATCAAAATTTGCCTCAGGGGGCTTTAAAAGAAAAAAAAAAAAAAAAAGGATACATGTATACTATAAGTAGACTACTATCTACTACAATCCCTGTGCTAACCTTACCCTAACCTAACCCTAACCCCTGTTCTTTTTCTAACCCTAACCAGGAAGTTTTATCGCCTAAACCTAACCAAACCATGGACATATTATAATGAACTAGAAAGTGAATGCAAAGATGGCATCCATTCACTCCAATGAGAGTTGCTCACCTAGTGCACAAGCCAAAACACTTTTCAAGCTTCCAGGTTTACTTCCCGATCATCCTGAATATGCGCAGTTGTTGTTCCCCACTTCCTCCTTCCACAGCCCATGGACTTCACATCATGGAGATGCCACAGATTTTTAAAAGTGCTGTTTTTTTCAGCTCAAGGAAAGTTTACCAATATAAAACCTGTCAACAGTTTTAGAGATGTTTCCTTTATCATGGTGGTCTATGGGGGAAAATTCTTCTTGAGCTTGGGGAATTTTCCGCAAGTGGCCACTGGAAAAAAATTGGCAGCAGGGCTAAGTGGCAAAGCTCTGTCTAGGTTCTATAATAAGTCTATGAACTAAATTGGGACCATTTAACAATGTAAACCACATGTGTTAACGTCACCACCCACGTAACGTTGTTAAGGTCCAGTAAGCCTGACACTGCTGGTACTCTCCACTGGTAATCTAATTTATGTTGGTGGCCTGGTAGCTTAGTTGGCAGAGCTTTCGCCCCATGTGTTGTGGCTATGATTCCTCTGCAGCAGTCATGGGTTTGACTCCCACCTAAGACGCTGCATGCTGCTCCCCCACTCTCTCTCTCTCTCTCTCTCTCTCTCTCTCTCTCTCTCTCTCTCTCTCTCTCTCTCTCTCCTCTCCCTTTTCCTGTCATAACTTCAGCTATCATGTAAATTAAAGCCCAAAAAATAAATGTATATGTCGTTTTGGGAGTAACTGACATGCAACCTATCCCTGTAAATCCTACACACTGGACTTTATAGGCTTGCATACTGCGCTGGTGAAAGTCAAGGTAAGAAATAAAGCCTGCGCCTACCACTCTGTGCTTTCTGTTAATAATAGGCACACCAATATGTCGTGCAGTTAGGGCACAAATATATTTAAGACATGAAAAAAAAGCAATCTCTTGGTCACTTTTTCACTGTAACTCTAGAAAATATACATTTTGGCTCTCTCTTATTTTGAAATTACCAGAACAAAC
>JAJHUR010086453.1:0-10469 GCA_027495735.1 Lutjanus campechanus
CTGGAGCACGCAGCGAAGAGAGGAGCCAGGATCTATGCAGAGGTGCTGGGCTATGGACTGTCAGGGGACGCCAGCCACATCACTGCACCCACTGCAGATGGAGACGGAGCATTCAGGTGATAATAACAACAATTTCTGCAGTGGTTTACAACCTGGGGATCAGAGTTATTGATAATTCAGAGGGGCCACAAAGTGATTAAAGGGAACATTGGGCACTTTTCATGTGGATGTTCAATCAGTGTTGATGGCAAATGTAGTTGAAGCAATAAACTCCTCCTCATAAACTCCTCAACTGAATTCTCCTGCTGCATTATCTGTCACAGTGATGTCGTTGGTGTTAAGGAAGAACTACAGGCTATTTCAACTTGAACTTCCCCTGGGTAGCCCAGAGGTGTACTACTTGAGAATATTTGTCACCCAACACTATGTTTTGGCCAACAGAGTAATAGCTTTCAGGTAGGGTGGTGATACACAGCAACATGCGCATCAGAAGCTTCCACACAATGCATCCTGGTACACGTAGGCGCTGCCAGCAGGGCTTTGTGAGTGGGAGGTTTCTTCGTCCATTAAGCAGCACTGAGGAATTTATTGGTTCAGATGACTACATTTACCATCAACGCTGACTTGACATCTACGTGAAATTACCTTTAACAGAACTGGAAGAGACAAAACACATCTCTGTCACACACAGTCAGGTTTATTATTATTTATTGACTTTTTTAGCAATATTAGCTTTTTTCCTTATTCGTGTTTTTATTGATTTTAGCCTTTTTGCATAATACAAACAAACACAGTACAAATGTGTATTTTATTGGACAGTGAGGAGAGAAAAACAGCACAGGATGTATTCTGTTAACTAGTACCCCAAAGCCTCTCTAAGATGTTTTAGCCTTAATGTATTTCAGAAATTTATGTTAGATTTTGGACATTATTTACCCTGGGAATCTGATTTTCTAAAGGAGTGGTCTCTGTTATGAGTTAAAGGGACAGTTCACCCCTAAATAAGAAATATGTATTTTTTTCTCTTACTTGTTTGACCTCTAAATACAATGTTATAGATAATCTGTATATGCTGTTGCTTTGTTTACAACTTTCTATAATAGTCAGACTGCTTGTTTGTTGCTTCATTGGTAGTAGCCATGTTTCCATCCAAATAGTGCAAATTTGAACAGAATTTCATGTAAACTGGCAAAAAAAGAGAACACAAATAAATGTTTGTTTACATCCACTTTCGTTATAAAAACCACATCAAGTAAACAAAACTGAAAGTTTTTTTGTAAATACTTTCCATCAACCTTTTCAAATGTGACGCTGAAATGAAATGTGCATGAAAACACGTTGATAGAAACACAGCTGCTGTTATAATTATATGTTAAGCTGCACTGAAAATGAGCAAATTGAGCCAAAACAGTGACTGTAATATCAAAAACTGTAATAAGCTGGAATGTTCCTTAAACTGTCTGACCACTGTCTCTACAGGTGCATGACTGCAGCTGTCAGAGATGCTGGCGTCTCACCCGCAGATGTGACATACGTGAACGCTCACGCCACATCAACGCCTTTGGGTGACGCGGCTGAAAATGCCGCCATCAAGAGGCTCTTCCATCAAAGCCTGGAGAGCCTGGCTGTCTCCTCCACAAAGGGAGCCACGGGACATCTGCTTGGGGCCGCAGGGGCCCTGGAGGCAGCGTTCACAGCATTGGCCTGTTACCACGGGGTCCTGCCCCCGACCCTCAACCTGGACCGCACAGAGCCAGAGTTCAACTTGAATTATGTTCCCTGCACTGCGCAACCATGGCGGACTCACGGTCGACGGGTCGCTCTCACAAACTCATTTGGATTTGGTGGCACCAACGCCTCCCTGTGTCTCTCCAGTGTCTGATGAGCACGCTGTTACCTTTACATGTAGAGTTTAACTGGCTGAATATTTCTCAGTAGAACTGATCAGCACTTCTACTGTTTGTCTGTCCTGGTTTTAAGGAAAAAATCTGAAATTCTATTGACAGGCTTTAAACTGCAAAGATTAAAAATTCAGAGGAAAAAGCACAGAATCCTTGTTTTTATTTATTTTTTTTATTTTAATTTTTTTTTTTTTAACATGAAAATGGTCAAAATAATAATGATCATCAGAGTAAACTGTTTTATCATCAGGCTAGTGAGGCTTGTTTTGGTCTCTGGTCAAAATTAGAGGTGTTCCGATACTGACACAGATTGCGTACCAGCCGATAAGGAGTACAGATCTGATACCAGTGTGTTTAAAAAATGCATCTATTGTTATTAATTTTTAACCACTGTGTACTACTAGCCCTGCATGGATGTGATATGATTGCTATCATTCTTGTATGGCCTGGTTCAGGTGAATATTTGCCATACAGGACTGTGCAGGGTCCTATTTTGGGGCTATTAAATGACTGGTATCAGATCAGTGCATAAAGTTGCGTACTCACTGATGCGCGATCTGTAGCTATCACAAGGTGAAATACTCTATTACTCTATTACCAAACTTTACTTGAGTAAAAGTAAGTATCAACAGCAAAATGTACTTAATGTATCAAAAGTAAAAGAACAAAACTTTTTGCAAAGAAATAGACACGGTAACTGAATATTTATTTCTAATATTAGGCTGTTATCATTGATGCAGCGTTATTAGATCAGCATTTTACTGCTGCTTAAGCTGGAGCTAGTTTGAACTACTTAGGGACTTTAATTCAGTGGTTCTCAACCTAGGGGGCAGCGCGATCAAAGGTCCGGAAGATAAATGTGAGACAATGTGAGAAACATTTAATAAGAAATACGTGTTACAAACAACTAAGAGCTAACAGACATGTTTTTGTAAGGTGCCACAAGAAAAAGATGTTGGCAATCAGTAATGTGATATGTAACAATGTGAATTGTATTTAATTAGCATAATGAGCATTTCACCACTGGAGCTGGAATAATGACTGAGCTCCTCACAGTCAAACAGACATCCTCTGTACCTCCAGCAGGTGGCGATGATTCACAGCAAGTCATGCATATTGCTTTCATGTACATTTACAGTACAGTTCACATTTCAGGCATTCAGTAGACAACAGAAAATTGAACATCACCACATTTACAGCCGTCAAAACTGACTGAGGTCAAAGGTCAGGGCACAGTCTGCTCATATTATCATTATCTGACCTTAAAGCAGTCCTTAAGTGCTATTGATGCTAAGACAAATAGCAAGAAAGACGTACAGGAGGCTTTTAGATCCATTAGAGGAGACAGAGAGATGGATGTTAATAATTATATTAAGAAGATAATATCCATTAATTGCCTGCTGTTAGCTTCTTATTTCCAAGTTGTGTTTTCTTTAAAGAGGAACTCGGACTCCAAAAAGCTCAGCCAATTTGTTGCAATTAGGAAATAAGTGGTGCTGCAGCGGTGTTCAGCGGACTTTAATAACATCCTAATGGAGGCATGATCTCACAGCGGTGTCTTTTGTGATCACTTATTGAGGCACTTTCCAAACCGAGACCTCTGACTCGGGTGTTGTTCTCCTTTGGATTCGGCCTTTTACTTCAGAGCCGAGAGAACAACAAGGGGTCAGCGGAGCAGAAGGGATGAGTAAGACAGGTTAATTGGGGACAAAGTGCCATTATGTCAGGTTGAAATGAAAGTAATAGGGTAAACAGTCCCCCGAAGGGTAAAAGGACAGTTTTCCAAAGTGTTACCTGTCTTCGGTTTGAACAACAATTGTTCTGCTCTTTTGTATAAGAGGAGAAACACACATTTCTTGTCTTTGCGTCCTGGGGGAGACATAAAATGACCATTGAGTGGCCTCTTATCTGATGGCTGAGAGCATGTGTAGTTAAAGTTCCCCATGACAGTTTTGGAAGCTATGAGAAAGATGTCTAAAGCAACAATAAATGTGTGTTCTGAGTTTGTCACACCACAGAAACGTGTTATTAACCGCCCAGCCAAATTTGAATTGCTAAGTATATAAAATTAGGTCTCAAAATCATGAAAAAATAAGCAGTTTTCTCTGCTCTGAAACGCTGGGTGTGTGTCTGCCCAGCTGCCTCAGTGTCAAACACCACTAAAACACGAAAACAATCTGAAACATAGCATAACATTGCAGCTTTATTGGACATGTCCAGACATGTTTGAGCCACAGGACAGTGACAGGATGGTGTTGTTCTTTTTTTCTTTTCTTCTGTGTCAGGTTGTTGGAACTGAAGTGAGCTGAAGTGAACGGCTGGACTGGTTTGGACTGAGCGAGTCGCTGAAGGTACATTCAGAACTGACCATTCACTGATTCATCATGTGTCAGTTCGTGGGGCTTATATAGTGTTGGGGGGGACCATGGCTCCAGCACATCATGGTGTTTCAGTTCCACCCAAAACATCCTGAACACAGAAATCATGCAACAACAGTTGCTGGTTGTTCAGCTACTGTTTTCTAACATGTTAATGCATTTAGAGGAAAAACTCCTTTTTTTCTTTACAGACTTTAATCAAAGACAAAACTTAACATTTTACAGTAGATTATATTCCACTCAGACGAGGGCAAAAACTGGGTTTACAGAGTAAGTGGGCCTAAAGCCTCACTCCACACTGCATTGTCCATTACACCCCACAGTACAAGAGTAGTAAGGACTGAACAACACACTGTATGTTGTCGTATTTGCTTTCTTCCCAAGAGTTCAATAAGAACATCAATATCAGTCTTGTGTGTGTAACTGTGGCCAGGAGATCACTTAGCTCACAGTTAACTCCTTTAAGTGCTCTAGCCTTCCGGGATTGTGAGCATGGGTGTATTACACACCGCACTCTAAGATGACGCCCATTATCTTGAATTAAAATTGCTCATTCAGCTCATACAGTAAGCCCAAAAGCTTTGCGTCAGTGTTGTGTGGCTCACTGCACTTGTGCAGTAGTGTCTTTTTCCCTGCTTGGCCCACAGACTTTACATCAGGATGTCATCACACTCATAAAATAAGTTTTCTAGGTTTGGGTAGGTTTTGGAATATAAACAGTTCATGGTTTACATGTTCAAGAAGTCAACTTGGCATGTTGGGTCTAAAATAAAAACATAAAATGCCTCCATACTGCTCGTCTGGTTTAATTTGAGTCTCCTAAAGCCCCAACATGCCAAGCTGACTAAAAAAAATTTACATCATGTTTTTAGCCTGAATCTTCACTGTAGATGTATTTATCCGCCCTGAGATTCAGAAATGCTTCAAATTTTTTACAGTTTTTCACAATTACTACAACAAATTTCTGGAAACCTTCAACCATTTCCTCATAACTCTAAACACAAAACCAAATATTCAAAGCACATTCATAAAACCTCTGACTCTTCTGGCAAAATCAAAATCAATCAATGCTTTCAGATCCTACACACAGCCACTTATTATATAAACTCTGCTGATTACACACTACATCAAAAAATGGAAAAAAATTACAGTGTAGAGAGGATGTAGCTACAGGAATACATTTAAAAAAAAATTGTGTTGTCACATATCCGGATTCTATTCAACTGGTTAGTGTTAGCTACAATACCTCAGTGAGGAGTGGGTGTTGTCATTGCTAAATAAAGCTTGTTATTGTGATTGGATTTTTGCTTTTTGAAGGGACACAAGCGATTTTACTGTAATTTTGAATGTTGATCCTCTGTGGAGAATGTGTGTAGCGTACGTACCCCCTCTAGGTGTTAACGACCACACAGTGGTTTAATACCTGAACTCCCAAGCCAGTCAGTCAGAACTGAAGAAGCCTCTTGGATGAGAGGCGAAACGTCTTCAAGAACTCTATGAAGTCCAGTTGCCTACAACAAACCTTGCTACGGATACCATGACCTGGATGACTGAGAACCTACACAGACATATGTGTAGCGTACACGATGACAGTTGTGTTGGAGTTGTGTTCAGCTTCTACTGCCTGTGTTTACCGTTTTGCAACAGAAGTGTGTCACAGTGCAAAATGTGTTTTAGCAAGTAAAAATATGTTCTAGAGACTGAGAGTGTGTTTAGAGTTTTTCCAAGTTTGAATGATTTGATATATGGGTTTAGGGCACTGAGCCTTTGGTTCAGAGAACGGGGTTTAGTGTTTTAGCAATTGTGGAAAAATTTCCCATTTCCCATGCTACACCCTTCCACCAAGTTTCATAAAAATTGTGCTGGTGTGTTAGTTTGTCTGTAATCTTGCTGACAAACAGGCAAACAGACAAACAACGGTGAAAGTATAACCTCCTTGAAACGCTGAGCCATTGGTTTGTGGGCTACTTTTTTGAGTTTGTCATTTTGGCTTTTGTTTTTTGTTTGTTTTTTTGCAACCAGAGCATGTGTAGTACTGCAGCAGGAAATACCGGTGGCCTGCCTGGCCCCAGAGGTACTACAGTGAAACACTACAGTATTATATGTTTCTGAAAACATTTTAGATGAGAAATAGGAAAGGTAGCAACAAAATCTTGATTCATATTTGATCAGTACTGCCTAGTTTCACAGTTTGATCTGAGTATCTTGAGCCCTCTGGGTGTTGAAATGGGACCAGACCAGAATTTACTCAATAAACATCATGCTGTATAGAAGATGACTTGGAACTAGTGATTGACACCATAAACTCATTGAGAAACTGTTCACTGAGGTAATAAATCAAGTGAGAATTAGGGACATTTAACTAGAAGATATACTATTGGTCTCGTTTTTGCAACCAACAGAGTTGCCCCCTGCTGGTCATTAGAAAGAATGCAGGTTTAAGCCACTTTTGCACTGACTTCACTTCTCAGACTCAGAACCTCTGTTCACTATTTAATATGTGGCCAATCAGATTTGAGCAGGCTTTGGTTGCATACACGTGCGGAGTGGAACACACTGGTCAAAATGCAACCCATCAGCTATCGTCAAGTTCTGTATTAGCTTTTTTTTTTTTTATTATCTACATTCATACTTGTGAAACAATGCGGTTGCAGATGTTGTCTTCTAGCCCCCAGAACCCTCAGAACCATCTGATGGCAATTTAGCTTTTTCTATGCTTTCTTAAAAATATATCTGCATTCATACTTGTTAAACAATCAGGTCGTAGATGTCATAGATGATTGGCGTCTGAAGTTGACTGTAAACGATGACCAGTACACGGAAGAGTCCATCTGGGCTATCCGGATGTCTGCTGGCTACAATCCCCCAAAACACTGGCCATTGCCCTCAGAGGCTAAATTGTGTACAGACTTTAACCGATGGGTTCTGACATTGCTGATCAACAAATCAATATCACCATCTTTAGATCCTGCAGCTACTGGACAAAAACAACAGTCAGTAACATAAATGTAACCTTTACAATTTATCCTCTCAGAATTCCTTCAATGTGCTCACAACACCTGTCTGTTTCGATGCCTTATGTAGAGCATGTCCCGCACATGTTAAACTTGGACCTCTTGCTCTGTATTTCACTTGATGAATAATTGTACTGTCCCGGCTGAATTAAATAGCATGATGTAAAGCCGGACCCAGATGATGAATCACTGTACTGGGGAATGTCTTTCCAGAGCCATTTTTAGAGATTACGTTTTATTAACTCTTCTGGATGTCACATCCAGCTAATGAATAAATCAATTATTCATCCATTTTTTAATTTGAAATAAGCTGACACAGATAAATGACCAGGGACAAGCTTTTTTTTTTTTTTTTTTTGCTTTAGAAAGGAAAGCCCGGCATCTTCATGGGGAATATTTTGGCCTCAGGACTCACATCGATCATTCTCTTTCGTTATGTGTGTGAGTGTTCTCAGTTTTGCATCTTTGCAGAGAAAGCTACCCTGCATTGTTTTGTTGTATATCATGTTGTAAATTATAACCACTGTACCATTACATGGATGGGATTCCTTAGCTACCTCCAGCATTAAATGCACTGGCTCGAGGATGATTATTTTGCAGCAGCACTGCCTCCTCTCCTGCCCTGTGCACTCAGAGTTAGTGTACCCATTCCACCACTCCATATCAATAGTGCCTCTGCTGGGGAGGAACTATTGATTCCTATTGCTGTAATGATGATGACTTTGGTTCTTGTTATTCCTTTTTCTGCTCTTTTTTTTTTTACATCCCTGCCTCCTAATTAGGAGATATCCAAGCTGAATTATGATCGCCATGGCAACAGAGTCAGCATGCATTCCCTTTGATATCACCCTGTCCCACATGGAGCACAGCTTATCACCAGGTTCTAAAATTAGACCTCCTCTCTCTCTCTCTCCGTGGCACATAGTGGATGGCCTTCATTCTTCTGCTGTGACCATTATAGTGACGGCCTTCTGCTAAATTCCTTCCTCCTCAAACCTAATTGACCCAAGATGTTACAGTAATGCTCTAAGTTAAACAGATTGTAATGCAATGCATGATTGTAATGTAATGTATCAGTGGACCCGCAGCTGTGTAAGACGGCCCGAGCTGTTGACGAAGTAAACTGGGAAAAAGTCCGCACATGGAGAAGGTGGGGTGGATGGGTGGCTCAAAGAAACACTAACAAGGACTTTGTACCTTCAGCACAACAGTTCACTTCAGCTCACTTCAGTTCCAACAACCCAACACAGAAGAAAAAAAATACCATCCTGTCACCGTCCTCTGGCTCTGGTGGCTCAAACATGTCTGGACATGTCCAATAAAGCCGCTAGACGCAGCAACACCGATCTTTAAAAATGCCAAAATACACAGGAGTGGGGCTTTTGATTGTTTTTTCTTTCGAATGAATGAAAATAAATCATTCATATGAATGAAACTAACAATGAAATAATAATAAGTTCTTGAAACCAGATTTTGATAAGGCCCCCCTTGATACAAAGCCACCAAACTAGATAATAATGCCAGAATTGCTCAAAATATATTGACAAACTGTGTGAATTTCTGAGCCCCAGGGGTAGCTGGGAGATGTGCAAAACAAGCATCTAAAGCTGGTATTTAATTTGTTCATATGTTGCCACCATAGCAGTAAAAAACAATGTCAGCCATCCTGTACATGGCAGACATTAATGTCACAGTACCATGTGACTTGTTCACATGGCATGGGGCCACATTCTCCAGAGAGCAGACAGGTTGACCACCAATACATTTTAAACTAGAAGGGCTCTCTGCCAAGGCCAACAGTCTCCTCTTCTGTGATATGCAAGTGCATGATACTGCAAACACTATATTGTATGTCTGGATATTTCCAAAACTAAAATGTGGTTTTACCTAGCTGGAGCCTCATCAACTCAGCTGTGCATTTGTTAGACACTTCTAAATTAAGCTCTAGTGGCAACATCACAGGCTATAAGAGTTCAGAGCTCAGTTGGTGGAGCGTCTGCCCCATGTATGGAGGCTGTTAGTCCTCTTCAGCGGCTGCCGGCTCGACTCCTGCCTCTGGCCCTTTGCTGCGTGTCATCCCCTCTCTTTCTCTACCCACTTTCCTGTCTGCTCTTCAGCTGTCCTGTCCAATAAAGACAAAAAGCCCAAAACAATATTTCATAAAAAGCTGAGGCTGATCACCACCAAAGGTCAAAGATTGGAAAAATTTAAATTCTGGCCTGCTGAGTCATGGGGACCATAAATGTCTGTGCCAAATATATGCTAATCCAGTCAGTATTTATTGAGACATTTGAGTCTGGACCAAAGTGGTGGACAGAATGCCATTCCAAGGCCCATGCTGTTAGCATGACAAAAAAGAGCAGAAAGGAAAAAAATAAATAAAGTGAAAATATATTACATTTTTAAGTAATGCTAAAAATAACTAAACATATTTAAGATAAAATAAAAAAGAATAAATTGTTACTTTACTACTATTTACTTTACAGCTAAATATTAGTATTTCTTTCATTCAAGACATACTGTATTCATATCACCATATCAAGACACGATAAAAGGCTGAGAAAATGTAATTATAAACCACACTTGGTCATGTATTATGTAGTTCATGAAAATCAGGTCAGTTGTTTCTCCACAATCCTGCTGACAAACAGACAAACAAACAAACCAGACTGAAAATACACCCCACATTCCAAATCGCATACTTTTTACTTTTACTGCAGCTGCCCTGACAAAGTACACACTGTGGCATGCAGCGCACTTACAACTGGGACACTCTACTTCCTCAGCGTTGCACCTTGAACTTTGACCGTCTTGCTCATACACCCATCACAGAGGATTGTGGGTCAGAAAAGCATGCTGGCTTGCATACTGCTAAATGTTACCAAATGCAATAGAACATCCTGGTATTTTACTGTGTATTGGGACATGCTAAATATTTTTTACTAAATATTATGGTAGCATGGGTATTGGAATGCACAGATAACCTCCTCAGTGGAGGTAATGAAGCCATTACAAAGACATGTCAAGAATGTTCAGTTATACTCAAGTGCTGTAACAATAAGCAGTTGGTCAGTGCGGACAGGAGAGGTCAAGGATGGTGCAAACATGCCTCACATGCCACAGTTGCATCATATTTTGCTTGGAGTGAATACAGATGAAGTAGTCAGTAGGAGTGG
>JAJHUR010086454.1:0-14777 GCA_027495735.1 Lutjanus campechanus
CTGAAACTTAGACCCGCCTTATCCCCCGAACACACACCTATAGGCTGAGCTCCTGTCTACAGCAGTGTGTATGAGTCACATAAAGCACAACTGAACAGAGGGATCCTGTTTCACCCCTTCAGACCTCCTCGATCTCATGCGAGGCTCATTTAATGGAGGACTCTTCTAAAAGCTGGAGCGTTAACTTGGCCAATCATAATATTATCTAAGCATGTCCTTGTACCTTATTTTGTGTTTTTGGACACTGATATTGCTGCGATGTCAAAACTTTTACCTGCAAGCATAGCATAGCAAATGAGCATACATATATGCCCTTTCTGATGGAAAATCAGCATAATTAAAAAAAAAAAAAAAGGTTATAAGTTGATTCCTGCTGGGTCCTCTGTGACTGAAATGTATGCACTCATAGTGCTGTGCTATAATGAAGTTTGGATCCATAGATAGCCTGTTCTGAATGTAAATGTTGAAACTCATAAACGAAATAAAAGTCATAAACGGCTGGGGCAGGTTGAGGCAGCAGACTGCCCTCAAGGTAGAGGGGCTGACATATAAATTTATTGTACCCACATTTTTATTGGCGGGATAGACTTTAGTCTGACATGATTTTTTATGATTCATTTCAGGGTTCCCTGAACCTCAGCATTGTTGTACAGTATCACCATTTGTCTTTTGCAGACGTGCAATTATCATAACTACAGTAATACAATGAATTTCTGAAAACTGGCTGATATCTCTGTACACGCAGTAAACAATGGCAAAAAGAGGGTTAAGGAAACAGGGGCGTTTCCAGACCTTTTTTTGACTCAGGTGGTCCAAGTGGGGCACTGACTTATACAGGGGTGACATGAAGTAAGCATGCGCGCGCGCACACACACACACACACACACACACACACACACACACACACACACACGTCAGAGTAGCATTAATTTAGCATATTGAATATTTACTCTAATGACTAACATCAAGGTATCTTACAGTTTGTTTCCTTTCCTGTGTTTAAAATTTGCATACACAACACAGCAGAGGGGCACCATGCAAATATAATGGGAAACTGACTGACTTTAGAGACTCAAAATGCCACCAGGGAAAATAGTTTTATTTCTGTGATTTATTATTTATTAATTCATTTTCTGTATATAGTTTAGTGCATGTTTTTTGTTGTTGTTGTTGTTTTTTGTCAGTAACATAAAGGGAACTACAGTTAACATCTCATTATACAACTGTGTTGTAAAATAATCAATAAAGTAAATTAACCTTGTAACCATGTAACCTTGTACATCATACAAATTTCAGGGATGGCCGATGCCCTCCCAGTCCCCTAGAAACACCCTTAGCATTGACTGTATTCTTCTTCTTCTTCTTCTTCTTTTACCCTTTGACCATCGCAGAATAGACTGAAAACAACACAGATACAACATTAACACAGCATTGACATAAATATTAGTTTATACCTTATGAACCTGATAAGGCGAACAAGTCAGAAACCCTCCAGCATGACATGGAGAAACATTAGCAGTCATTTGGAATCGAGTTTGTGCCACCTGGCAAATGTCAAACAGTAACTCTTCTTACCAGCTGATGAGGGAAATATCTGTCTTCTTAAATGCTAAATGCTCCTCTGTGTTCACCAGCAAGGCAATAAGCTAAAAGATACCAAAAAGCTTCACAGAGCTGTGGGCAATTACTGAGCTGGGAGATAATTTTCTGAGTTCATTGGATTCAAATGATCCCTTTCACATTATTCATCCATTATAAAAAATATATATACATATTTTATAAAATAAAAAAATATTTTTTATAAAAGAAAAATATTGATTAAAGCAGCTTTAATACAGGCCTAATTAAAACGAATTTGAAGTCTTTGGATAAATGGCTAAGGAGCTACATGCATATGTTGAAAATGGATGTGCAGTGAGTCAAAATGTAAACTCTTCTGGATATAAAAATCTAATCTTAAGTAAGTAGGGGCATACAGCTAAATCGTCCACAGTGATGAAGTGGACTAAGCTCACTGTAAAGGGAACTATGGGAAGCTAAAGTAACACAAACACTGGCTGCAGATAAGGCTGGTTTGATCCACTGTGTGAGCTGCAGACCAAAGGCCCTCTGATGCTCGCTCTGTGCTGCCTCGCAGATAAAAGGCAGACCACAAAAAGGCCACTGCAGTCAGCTACCACAGTGAGTTATTCTTTCTGTCAAACGTGTTTCTGTTGACTTGCTTGTTTGTTTATTGGTGGCTTGTCCCTTTGGAATTTGAGGTCAGATCCTACGCTTACAGTAAACCCAGCGACAAAGGGAGAAAAGCGTTCCCGTTGCGATTCTTTGTCTGAATCAAGGCAACGATCAAGGCTTCACAGGTAAAGATCAAGAGAGGAAATATGCTCCCATTACAGGTAGGACGGGTAAGATGTTATGTAACAGTAGATCTGAGCTTTTTTCATCCATTTATGCATTTTTTATTCTGATTTTGCTTAGAAGAGACAGTGGCTGTAAATTGTTTATGTGGTTTGCATCTATGTACACGTGGCAGATGTCTTCTGTTTATGTGAATTTGACTAATTGCACTGAGGCATAAAATGCACATGCCCAGATTGTCTGTGAAGGGGCAGGGCAGGGGGTTTGATTTTAATTCTTTTTGATACTGAACTGAACCCAGACTGAGTTGTGCTGCTGACTCACTGCTTCAAACTCAAACACACAAATGATCAGCCAAACATTTTCTCTGTCTGTCTTTCCAAGAAAGCAGAACATAACCACTGTCGTCCCCTGAGATCAGAAGGCTCTGCTGTGCATTACTGCCATCTAATGGTCACTTAGTGATAAAACATTGATTTACCAGACTTCCACTAGTGTATAGCTGTTACATAAGCTGTAGCTCTACAAAAAATGTATCATTTCATTTGTGACAAACACAAGAGACATATGTCCATATTTTGTTTTAAGTGCCTTCTATTCTTTGCTGTTTGCTCAAATATCTAAAAAAATCCCATCCCTACTGTTCCACACACTGCAAGAGGGGTGGTCTCTTCCTGAGGACATTTTCTTCCATAAGTGTATGTGTTGCTCACCACCCAATTTTAAAAGGACAGTTCACCCCAGTATCAAAAATACATATTTTCCCCCAAGCCTGTATTGCTATTTATCCATCTAGATTTTTTTTAGTGCATGTTACAGGGTTTTGGAGATATCGGCCATAGAGATATCTTTTCTGTGATATAACGGGATTAAATGAGCTTGTGGTACTGAAAGCACAAAAAACAAAACAAAACAAAAAAACACTTGGAAAATTCAAAAAAGTGCCTATTTCCAAAAATGAGAACTTCTTGTTAGGAACTACTTTGTTTATGCAGTAGAATATACTGGCATCGCTTTTCTCAAGAGGAAAAATATGTATTTTCTGATTTTGGGGTGAACTGTCCTTTTAAAGACCCCTTAAAAATTCAACTTAAATATCTACCTTGTGTTTTCTTTTGGGTAGTGGTAGCTGAAGAAACTAAGCACTGAGTCAGTTTTGTGAAGGACAATGAGAAGGACCAGGTTTGACATATTTTTTCCGTTTTATTTGGTTTCTTTTTGCAGAGCTCAGACTCTGCAGCAGTGTGCCACAGAGACATTGGATTTATCTAATGTGGCAGGGACTGCCAACATGAAAGAGTGGGGGGGATGTAACAAAGCAGAAGTATAGGTTTTATTTGGTTGCTACAGAGCTTCTCACCACCCAATTTTAAAGTATCCTTAAATATCCACCTTCCCTTTCCCTCTTCCATTTCTTTATTACATCAAAAAACGGCATTGTTGGCAGTATCAGGTACTGTGAGCACCGGTATTAACCAAGGAGGATAGTTAGCCAAGGACAGAATGATTGTGTTAGGTGGTGCTAGTGCTAGCTGGAGAAGCTAAACGTTGGGTCAGTTTGTGAAGGACAATGAGAAGGACTGGGTTTAAGAGATTTTTTTGTTGTTGTTTTGGATCTGTGTGCTCCAGAGACACTGGACTGATCTAACGTGGCAGACACAGCCAACATTAAACAGTGGGGGGAAGTCACATGGCATAAGTATGGGCTTTATTTGGTTGCTACAGAGCTGCTCACTACCTGGTTTTAAAGAACCCTTAACAATCGACCTTACCTTAAATAGCTTCCTTACATGTGTTTCTAATCCTTTTCTGCCAAGACACCTGCCCAATCTTTGTTAAGCAACAATCAAAATCATGAACTTATTCAACTTTATCTGATCACGCCACCCAACCTCTTTTGTATCTGCGGCTTAAAGCTCTTAAGTGCCTTTTGTGGCTTTATTACATGTATCAAACATCAAATAATGGCTGCAGCTGGCTCGTGGCTGTGTGTACAGTGCAATAACTCATAAACATTGCTTTATCACAAAAGCAAAAGCACAAAAGGGATGGCAAAGAGTATCGGTTTCACAAGCACTGGTCAAATAGAGCTCCAAATGTAAGGAAATACTGGCTGAGTGGCGGCGGGGAGATAAACACACACTTAAAAGCAGCACGTTGATACACTGTATCCGCTGTCAGAACAATTCACCTGCCGCCATCTCTCAGCGCCGCCATTCACGGCCTCGCCATCTCCTTTCTGCCAGTGCAAATTGACATGTCATCACTTGACTATATTGATCAAACCTCAGGTGCAAAGTGGAGGCCCCCCGCTGGACACCTTACCTAACCTTTTAAAGCCTCCTCGTTTCTTCAGTGTTGTGACGCTCCCAGCCTCTTTGGGAGTTCAGCGTGGGTAAACATGAGGCTGAAAGCAGCCGCGGGCTCCTTTAGAAAACACTACAAAACTTGCTTTAACTGTAGCTAGCTGGCTTTCAGTGCCATACAAACACAGAGCTAATGTGATCTCCGCTAACCTCGGTGCCCACAGTGGTCACACTAGTGTTGTCTGCTGACAGCTCCTGTTAAGACTCTATTGTGTGGACATGGCTGTAGAAGACAAGAGGGGAGGTAGTTAAAAGCACAAAGGGGACATGGGTACGCACTCCTTTCTTTCTCTCTCTCATCACAGCTGCCTTTTTTTTTTCTGGCCGCTGCCCTGTCGATCATCCGACATGAATGGGGATCCCCAGGCCTCTTCGCAGCTCCCGAGGACGGAGTCTACAGAAGGGGCGGGTGGGGGGCTCACCGAAAATCCTGGACCGCCAAAGACAGGTGCAGGCCAAGATATGAGGCTCATAATGGTGCTGACAGATAAGTTGCTCTCAGAGAATCTGGATGGAGCTCAGTGGCTTCCTCAGTTGCACTCTTCCTCTGGCTGTTTGTGTCAGGATAACTGCTGCAGCGGAGGTGTTGTTGTGCCTTGTCACTTTGCACATGTTCAAAGGAAAGGAAAGAAAAATTTAGTAAGGATGTTGCCTGTTTCCTTCGCAGTGTGATTCACCAAACCCAGTCACAGTTTACAGTCACACAGGTACAAACGCTTTCGACTTTCATAGTTCAGGCTTTTGTACTTTCTTTCATCATCAAAAGTGCAGAGCCAAAGGACTTTTATACTAATTAATTTAAATGTGTTTCGTTTGTCAGAGATCTTTTTCCACCATTGATTTTCTTTTAATGGCAAACCTCCTGGGGGGACATAGAGCCACTGTAGGGTGGGCGTAGATAACCAGGGGAACTTTTTTCAGCTGGTGAAGGGGGTAATGCCAGAAAACATTTCAGAACCACTGCTCTACCTGTTGAAATGCTTAAATAAGGCCAACAAGTTGTTGGGAGCTCAAAAAAATACATTAATGACATTTAAAGAAAAACAACTTCCTTCAACAGAAGAGAGTGAGTCCTGATAGCTTGCTTTGTGTTCAGTTACATATTGATGTGAGTTTAAAAAGTTTCATCTTGAGCAAAAAAAATCCTGGAACTTGATGAATCCTCACTCCATTTAGGGTCTGTGCACCTATGCCAGCTAGCTTACAGCTAACATCCGTAAAGTTGGTACACTGGTTGTTTAGGGTGAAAAACAGACAGCACAGACTGTTCAAATTTTGTACTAATGACACAAGGAAAAAATGATTGTTTTGGTCTTTTTCTGAACATTTGTTATTCATTACAAATGACAAAAGTATTTCTATTAAAGGGCTAATAATGAAAATTCAATCATTATCTACTAACCCTCATGCAGACTGAAGGTTGGGTTTCGCTGCTGAATTTTCACAGGAAACCACTATTGCAAAATCTCCCAAACACTTTAAGTGAATGGTGACCAGTTTTCAAACAACCCTCCCCCAGCCAAGCCTAAACTAAAAATAAAAACCCAAAACAAACAAACAAAAAGTGTAATCCATGTTTCTTAAATTGAATTTTCATTTTTGCGTGAACTATCCCTTTAAGTTGTGGAGCTCACACTCATATGTTTACTCTTTACATTACTTCACTATGCAGAAAAATCTCATGACCAACTTTATTAAAATAATTCTTCTTCATCATTAACTTCATGTTTACATAAGTTTGACAGGTTTAAGTCAGGTCAACTTAAATGGTCCATTTATCTCTTTTATTACTTATAATCAGGAGCTAGTTTGAAATTCACCAGGAAGCTAAGTAATTTAAAAACAGCTGAACAAGATGGAAACTTGTTATGTCTCTTTTTATACATGTCTCAGGTGAGTGCCATGGTCTCATGGCCATGAACGGAGGTGTCCAATTCAACTTGCCCTCATACACTTTCTATTCAAAGTCATTTAAGTAGGTTCCAAGGTAAACAGTCACCAAGCGTCAAAATTATACAAGTAACAGATGAACTTAGTGTCAGATATCAGATATCAGCAATTTTAACAAAAAAATCATAGACACAAATTCAAACTTGTGACAGTGTGAGTGAGAACTCTAAGTGAGACAAATTCAAAGGCAAAACCTGTGAAATTAAGTTAAATCGGGGAACTTAAAATTGTTGTCGCCTTAAATTTAGAGTTTTCTCAGCTTTTTCAGCTTTAAAGTGCACGGGAGCTCTTATAAAGCTGTTTATATCCTGAAGGGCACAATCTTTGTACTCTGTACCAAATTCTGCTCACCAAAATGTTTCATGCCCTGTTTTGGGAGACTTAATCAGAGTTTCCATATTAAAAAATGCCAAAGGTCAGTGAGGTCACAGAGACAAAGGCCTTTATGAGGGGAGTGGAAGCCCTGTGTGCCAGGGATGACAGATGCCGAGACGTGATTGGCCTGTTCCTGCGCGGATGGGATTCGCTGTCAACAGGTCCCAATTAGTCCAATCAGAGTGGAAGGAAACGGCACAGAAAGGATACTTTGTTAGTGCCACTGTTTGTGAAGCTGGAGGCAAAAACAAAACACAATCGCTGGGTCTTTCTTCCCACCCCACCAGATTCTATGGGGGCAAATTAACTCGGGATTTAGACTTGTTGTAGCGTCGCTTTGTTGACACACGCTGCATTACTGGGCTACATTGTTACAGGCTTTAATGTTGCTGTTGATGTAAATATCGCCGTCTGCGTTGCTCTTTGTGTTTCTGAATAGTATTCAATGACCAGAGCGACTTCCTGACACAAATGTGTCATCGAGGGCCTTTCAGATTGTGCACGAACACGGCTGCAATCTAACCAGCAGGCTGCACTTCATGTGAAACATTATTCATGAGAGAAAAATGGAGTCGAGAAGAAGTACACACCACAGAACACGGATGCTGAGTCATATTTGGAAATGGACTAAAATTGTGTGAAAGGTTTTTAAGCACTGTAGGAAACAGGCGGTAAAACATGGTAGTTATATGGAAAATGGTATAAAAATAGTATTTTCTTTGTTGGTTTAAAATGAAACGTTCTGATATTTAACAATAAGCACAAAAATACTCTAATGTGACCATGTCTGCTGCTTTTTGGGGATCTTGAAAGAATACAGAGATCTTTATCATGATGCTGACTACAATGCAGACAACAGAATTCACGTAATTAAATGGACTGAAAAGCAGGAAATCTAATGTCACATTGGGATTCTTTTACCCATTCTGTGAGTGCGACCTAACGGACTAATCAGCCAGGCTGTACTGAGTGATGGGACGCTGACCCTCGACCTGAGGAAGTCATTTAGATGGAGGGGCACTGAAGGTCTGATTCATGGTCAGAATATCAGTGGGGTCTTGATACCGCGGACGGCAGAGGTGAGGACAGACGGGTAATTGGGGAGGTGGAGTGGGGACATCGTCTTTCTCTTGACCTGCCACTCCCTTGTATCTTATAGACTGGATGTCTCAAGATCAGTGAGTAATAGTGCAGTTTAAGAGTTACACTGTAAAAAAAAACATGCGGAAATTTAGTAACCTAATCTTTTCTCATTAACTTAACATAAATACACAAGTTTTATTTATTCAGTTTAATTAAACTTAAAACTCCTATTCATGTCCAGATCTCATAAACATGAGTCATTATAGCTTGAAGTCTTTTGACTTGAAATTACGAGCTGAAGAATGAATACTGCACAGAGTTCAACCATCTCGTTAAATTCAATATGTAAAGAAACATGATTAACATATTAGCAGATTTCCCAGCATGCATTATTTGCACGTGTCTCTAATACACTTTAAGTTAAGTCATAATTGATTATTTTCACAGTAAAGAGAACACTGCAAACCGTGATGAAGATTAGTACTTCATTAGTTAAATAAAAGTTAATTAATCATAATACATGTTATAAATGCTTGAGTTGTTGGTTCAACTTAATACCTCATCTTATCTAAAAAGCTTATTGTCTTATTGTTTTTGTTGTTATTGTTATATTTTTAACCATGTTTCCGCAAGTACAACTGAATTTATATCTGTTGAATCTTTAAAAAGTCATTGCAACATTTTAACGCAGCCTGAATGCTAACGTTTTAATAACAAAAGACTATATACATCTTCAGAACAAACTGTTTAATCCACTGTTTTTTTAAGTATAATATGCTAATTATTACTTGTTGCCTATTTTTAACTTTATTCAGTGTTTGATGTATCATTAAGCCTTAAACTTTGATCACATGCCGCTTCAGATGGATTTACTGTAGATGGTCTTATCATAAGTGTTGCTAAATAACAATGATTTGTTTAAAAACAACTGAGCAATTAGACAATTTTTCTCACTCCAAGGTACATTTTCACATCTAATGATCCAGTGATCTTGCTGGTATTCTCACAAAGAGAAATGTTCTGTTCTGAAGACCTCTCCATTGGGGTTTGGTTTGTAATTCTTGGTGCAGAGACACAGGGATTGGTGAGGACATGGTTTAAGAAGTCTTGTATTATTTTGAACAGCATATTATTTTGGGGCTTTCTGGGCTCTTTAATAACGCTCCAACTAATATTATTACAGACGTCCTATTGGAGCGTATTGTTGCGAATGGCCAGAGGAGCAGACGGGTGCCAGCCTCCCATGGCCTGATTCTGGATTCCTCAGATATGAGTTTTCCACTGTACAAGCGTATCATGACACATAACGGCTACCACTGTGTGGCATGTTTTTCCACAGTGTTGTACAGTTTGGTTTGGTGAAAGTAAAAATATCAAAAAATGTATTTAATGATCCAAACTACTGCGTGGTCATGAACACTTTACTGTTTTCTCTCTTGACCACCCAGCATTTAGTTGGCCAGCCCAGTCCTGGAAAATATCCCAAGAAAATGATAGATTTTCTGTGTCCTACAGCTCTATCTATGAAAACAGCATGGGCAGGATTGGGTGTTTTTGACTGTGATCCCCCATTATTAAAAACCACAAAAAAAGAAAACAATGAATTGAAGTCAAAAGAATCAAATTGATTGATAAAGGCATGAAAATTTTAAATAATGAAGAACTAATCACCTATGAGAAACGACAAAAAGCATACCTCCAGGGTCAGTGGGTACCACAACAGCTGCCCATCTGATGTTGGAACAGGCCATCTGATTGGAGGTTACATGGCCCCAAAAACTGTCAATAATCTATTTTTGCAAGGCAAGTGGTACTGTACTCTATGGTCCATCCATGTCAGAGGTCAAGAAGGAAATAATCAAATGAAATCAATAATGAAAGAGTGGAGTTTGAGTTGAAAATACATATGAAACTAAGAGAAGTCTGACAAAGCAAGAAGCTAGTGCGGAAAAGGTCAGAGAGAAACATTTGCCCATATTTTCACCGCCTCCTTCCACAAAATCGTTCCAGCATCGCTGAGTCCCATTCCGGAGGGGATCTTTAACAATATCAGTTGACAATCAGACATTTGCCATAATAGACCCAGCGTCAGTGCATCATGGTCCTGCCCGCTGTGATCAAAGCACAGTATTTTTATGCTTAAAAGACTCGATAACACTTTACTCAGATACTCAGATGTTGCGTAAACACTCCTCGTCACGATACATTTCCCCTTTGCATAAAACGGGAAACATTTTGTCAATGATTTAACTGAACACAACCTTTGTCACCTTACACTGCAACACTTATTCCCCAGTGATCAGACAAACACCAGCTTGATGCAGACATCATGTAGATCACCTTTCCAAACTTCACAGAACTGAACTGAAACGCAAAAACTTTTGTGTTTTGATGACCCACTTGGCAAACAGTTAAGTGTCAGGACTGTGTGACAGCCTGAAAGAAAAAGTAGACATTGTTATTAAGTGCCAGTCACTGGTTTCAGTCACTGTAAGAGGATACACTGAGTTTGGAGGTTATTTTAGTGTTCACAGTCACATCTGAGGACCTGAAGGATCTCTGGTTTTTCTTTGGAACGTCTGAGGGACGACACTGAAGAATCTCTTTAAGATCAAAGCCTGGAGATCAAACACGCTGCGTCCATGGGAGGAGGAGGGACGCAGTCATACGGATCTCAATCACTGTCTGTCCCTGAAACCAGCAGGCCCAGAGGACCAGCTGAGTGCTGTATGAAACCAGCTCCACAGGTACAAGAGCTGTGGTACGGGACCACAAGGTCCCTGTGCTTTCTCTTCTCATGGCTATTAATCAGCAGCCCTGTAGGGGCCAATCACACACCAGTGAGGCCCCTGTCATCCTCAAATCCTGAGTCTAAAAAAGGACCGGGCAGGGAGCAGGACCAGAGCTGGGGTGTCCAAACATGTTGCCAGAGGAAAAAAGGACTGTGGGACGGGAGCATTAATTGTCAATGGTCTTCGTCTTAAGGCACCGAGGGTCAGCTCCATAAAGATTTTTTTCTCCCCGTTTCCAAAACATTAAGTCCAAGGCATCTTTTGTTATGAGGCGAACACACAGTCTCACAGGCAGATATGTTTAAGGGCCCTCTGAGATTTCCCTTTAAGGTAGTATTCTGAGAAAGCAGAGGCCTGTAGTACGTCATTTTATATGGAGTGAAAGAGTGACTAGTCTGTCATATGGGTTGGTAAAAAAACAACAACTTGTGACCAGTCAAGGATGCATTCAGAGGATCTTGGTGGCTTACGACAGACTGGATTTGGGTTAAAACAACACTGGTTGCTTGTTTCAAATGATTCCTGATTTAGTTGTTGTTTATTCCCGAGTCCCTGAAAAGAGGAGCTTTTTTTTGCTGAACTCTGGACTCCTTTGGGTGAATATTATCTACACTTGCATTTGAATTATTTGGGTTTGCATGCAACCAACATTTTCTTTTGTCGGATTTAGGTATTCATGGTCTCTTTTATACACTGTTTTATATCGAACTGTCTTGTGCTTGGATTGTTGCTCTGCTTTGATCAGAGTGTTTACTTATTTATGTATTCATGCGGCGGATGATCTTTAAAATCTCAAACATTAAATTTTCAGATGATTCTCCGGCTAGCATCCCAAAAAGCATATCAGCTACAATGTGACCTGTGTGGTCATGCAAATAACTGACAATCGTCACTCAGACGAAAGGGCAGAAAAAGCACTAGGTTGTTTTTGTGCTGCAAAACACCACAATTCCAGCTTTTGCTGTGCACGTTGACACCAGAGAAAGTGGTACACATCCCATCTCCTATCAGCAATGTTGGTTTCTTTGAAACATGGCAACAATCTGCAAGTAGTTTTAATAATAACCAAGCTGACATTTTGGGAGATATGCTTTTGCTTTCTGGCTGACAGTTACATTGATGCCATTCTCATATCTGTGGGTTAAGTCCAGAGCAATTAGCTTAGCTTAGCTTAAAGATTGGAAGCAGGGGAAGACGGCTATCCTGGTTCTGTCCAAAATTTTAAAAAAATCTACCTACACAATTAATGTCAATATTTTTGAAATCACAAAATGGCAAAGGCCTTGTACATAGTCTTGTAATAGTGAGGTCACCAATAGGGAGGTCAGCGCCCAGCCTAAAAATGACACAACTGTTTTGTACGTATTGAACAAACAAAACATATTGTGTTAATTAGTTAAAGAATTCCCTATTTCCAGGAGCAAGAAGATACATAGAGGAGTGGCATCAATATTCTGTTGTAATTCAGGGTAAAAAAAAAAGCAAATAAGCAGACTTGACAAAAGGGTTCAAGGGTTCATTTAATGGTCATTTTACAACACAAGGTTGTATCATGAAATTTAAGTTTGTAGTCCCTTTATTCTACACACAGATACAAACAACACAGAGCAAATAATCATTTTCAGGAGTGATGCAGGTGAAATTAAAAGTCACACAGCCCAAGGGAAGAAGCTGTTACGAAGTCTGTTGGTACATCGGTGGATACTTCTACATCTCTTGGCAGACAGCAGCAGGGTGCACAGGCTGTGGCTGGGGTGGGTATTAGTATCCTTGGAACTATTGCTTTTCAGATCAGGAAATTCTTGCATTAATGTTTTTTGTAATAGCCATCCTTGATATATTATTGTCTTTTAGGTGTGAGGTTAAAAAATAACAGCCCATAACTGCATTGACTCTTAAATTTTCTTACATACTATCAAACTTATGTCTAATGTTTTATTTTGACACTATTCACATAGTTTTTGTGGCTGCAGCGTCCATGATAGCTCGCCATTTGTGCAGCACATTGTGCTTCCTCTCAGAGAGAAATAATTATAAAATGATGCAGAAATAAATGTGCTGTTTAAATGAAGTGGTGCTTTCTTGTTTGGTTAAAAACATCACTGTACAAAATGTGCGGTTTCTCACCAGGAAAATCTGAATTTACTCCAGTTATTCTCTGCTGCTGCTGCTGGAGGTGTTTTTTCCACTAATGGTTATTGGAATACCTCTTAAAAATTATACAAGGTTCGACTTTAGCAAAGCGAAGCAGCACACTTTAGGAAGAGTGTATCGATTTAATCTAACTGTCCATGCCTGAGAATGGTTATTCTTTCAGTTTAGAACAGCTCATTTAAAAGGCCTTGCTTCAGAGTATCTTGAAAGCTGACCTGAGCAGACCTGCTGATGGTTTGACTTTGCAACCTTCCAGTCACAGTCTCACTTCTCTTCCCTGTGGGCTCCCTCCACGACTGGAGGCATTTCCACAGGTGGAGGAAGTGAAGATATCTCTATCCTGCAGCTACATTCCTCCTGTTAGTCTGCCTGACTGATCTGCTGCAAAGAGACCTTTGATGATAAAGATGATGCACCAACTAGCTTCCTCCGTTTGAACAGTCATGAGAGGACCAAACGTAACCACCTGCCAGTCAAACTTAATTTAGTGGAAGAGCCTACGTGGCCTGAAGCCGGGGGAGCTCCCAGCGCTCGGCATACTTGTCCTGCACTGATTGAAATAAAGTGAACGTCTGAGGGCTGAATGGCCCTGACAGAGCTGTGAAACAGCGGGGAGGTACAGCCACACATACACACACACACCATGTTTGTGCAAGTGTGTGTGAGAGAGTTTGATGTGGGCCGTTAAGCGTCCACTGCAGTGAACGACACACCTTCCCGGTCTTAATAAGTCCCAGCGTGCTGCTAAACCAGCAGCTCCTCTGTTTTTCTTCCAGCAGTGTTCAGTCTGCAGTGACAGACCTTCCCTTTACAGCACGCTGAGACTGACTAATAACACACAGCAGAAACAAATACACACAGATATACTCTTGTAAGTATAAAACCTCATGCATAGAGGACGGTTAGTTATGGGATGGCAGTCATTTATGGAGAATATGGTAAGGCTCTAGGGGTTTTGGAGTGCTTTAAACGGTAAGATTTTAATGCAAATTCATGCGCTGCAGACACCAATATCACAGTAAGTGTGTAACATTAAAAATGTATGATTATCCATTTTTGAGAACTGGGACAAACCGTGTCCTACCACAGAAAAAAAAAACTATAAAAGTTAAGTGCTTTTGTTGAAAATTTCTACACTACGCCAGAAAACACACTTGTCTCAGACAAGTAACAAGTAACAGAACTGACTGATAACATAAGTGTAAAAATGTGCTATTATGATCATCTTTGTTTTAAAATTAATTGATTTTTTAATGAAAATGTTGGCCCTTTAAAGTTTTGTCCCAGATTTCTGTCAACTCTGTCAGATCTTTCACAAAATCATTAATTTAATCAGGCATAAAAAAATGTTAAGTTATACCCTAAGGACCCTGTCTCACTTCCTGGTTTAAAAAAAGGCAGGGATACTGCTCAAGCACTTGTAAGCTTTCTAATTTTTCATAAATTCATTAAATAATACTGCTATTAGATGTGTCACAACTGTATCGTGACAATGCCGTAGCCCGTCTAAATCAAAGCTAAATAAGAATTATGGTTTATAAATGTGTATTTTGATTAGCAGTAAGAGAAACTCTCAGCAATTTTAACCAATAAAATGGCTACTCACTACAACTCTGCTGTGAAATGAAAAAATGTAACATAATACCACCTCCAAGACAGAGAGAAAAAAAAAATCAAAACCCCCTCGAAATACGGTTTT
>JAJHUR010086455.1:0-18670 GCA_027495735.1 Lutjanus campechanus
TAAGTGGATCGGGTCTTTTCACTTTACTGTTGCTTTTTTGTTTAAATGCTTCCAGGGTTCTTAAAACAAACAAACAAACAAACAAACAAAAAAAGCAGTCAGTTGTTGATTTAATATTCAAAAATAAACATGAAATTCAAAAATGATGTTAAAGTTGCAGTATGTAGCCAGTGCATGTGCAAAAATGAGTACAGCAGTCCAAATAGCAACTTTCCCCCATCCCCTCCTCCCCAGGCTTGACAGAGACGGGCAGGCTGTGTGCGTGCTTATAAACTGACAATAACAAGTGACGACGAGTCCTCCACCGTAAGCTGATCAGCTGTTTATAACTGTCACTTGTCTTTAAAGCCTGTTTCCCTTAAAACAAAAGCTCACTGCTCTGCTCTGCTTCCTGTCTGAAATACATGAGCTATTGATTTTCAACAAAAAGAGTCTCAGGGAACAGTTCACCTTGTTTGTGAAACTTTTAACCACATATTGTCGCCTTCTTCAGCAGGTGAGGATTCAGTTGTCATCACGTGATGTGAGTATAGGATTCTGGTCATATGATAACAGTTGTGTGTGAGTTACCCCGTCTGTGTGTCTGTTGATGTCAAAGTCCTTGATTCTTCAGCCATCAACTTCTTGTCATTGATCCTTGACCCCTTCATTGATGCACTGATCTGTTTTAGCTGTTGGGAATAGAAGATAATCAGATCAATTTCCCATATTGCCATTTATATTCGTCAATTTCTCTTTAAAGTTGGTGTGAATGCTGGTTCTTATTCTTCCTCATGTTTGGTGACTGACCCACCCACTTCAACACTAGCCTGATATCAGACTGAATTGTCAACTCTTTAATAATAACAACTATGTCATTAAATCTATTACTGCAAGTGCAGAAGACAGTGTGCAAGAGTCTTTTTACTTTTTATCGTTCACCCAGGGTCTTCTCCTCCGCACCTGTTGACCTACAAGTCTGCAAAATCTTTTGCTCTTTGGTATTTTAGATAATTCAAAGTAGCCATCTTTTGCTTTGGTAACAGATTTGCAGACTGTTGGTATAATGTGAACCATTTCTTATAAAAAATAAAGAAGAAAACATTGAATGAGACGTTTGTCCAAACTTTTGACCTGTACTGTATATTCATGTTAGATTAACGATGAAGACTATTTGATTCCACTAAATTCCTGTATGATGTTTCACAGTGACTTACATTGAAGCTTTTCCTGAAGTTCATCTTTTTCTCTGGTCAGGGCTTCAAGTCTTTCTTGCAGCTGTTTTTTCTCTGCAACCAGTTGGTCGGAACTGGTCTGTAACTGGTCTCTCTCGTTTGTCACGTCGTCGTAACTGGTCTGTAACTGCTTTCTCGCTTTTGTCAGGCTGTCGTAACTGGTCTGTAACTGGTCTTTTTCTTTTGTCAGGTTGTGTAGCAGGACCATCTCCATTTCCCGCTCAGAAGTGCTCTTGGTATCTGTGTTTGACACAAATAAAGGAACACCGTCAACCTGTTTGATCTTCTTGGGACTTTACCAGCATGCAAACAAAGTACTCACATAAGCAAACCAGAGTTATGAGTCCAGTCAGGAGCAGAAGAAATAGCAGACCCAGACACACTGCAGCAGCTCTGCAGGAACTCTTCTTTATATTTTTCATGCCTGAAAGTAAATTGAATTATTGATCGTTTGTGTTTCTATGTCAACTCAGATAAAATTAAGTCCGTTTTTTTTTATTATCACTTCTTTTTAAAAATCACATTGAGGCTTGTGATTTTAGTGATATACAAAGACACAAATTTCAGCCATTGAAACCATCCACAAATATGGACCATGTATGTTCTATGAGCTGATATAAATCTATATATAAAGCAAAAATGTGCATAGCTTTTTATTTAATTTGTTCGATGCACTCATTTTCTTCTTCTGTCTTATAATTAAAACCATTATTAGACAGTCTTTGTCATTTTCTGTTCAACACTTTCTCCACGTTATTCTTTCTCACGCAAGTCATTTTTCCTAAAGTCAAGCTGTTTTATTGTAAAAAGAAAGAAAGAAAAAAAAAGTAGTGTAGATGTAATTAGTTTGCATGTGTCTATTACCTGAGCGTACAGGTCCAGGTCTGTTTGCCTCCAGAGAGTGGATCAACACATTTTCATAGATAATTTCTGAACTTTGAGTCTCCCTTTTCCGCGTGCTGGGATCAACTGCGGGTCCGTCTATATTAGCATAGATATTATATTCCATAATGTTCAGCTGTACTAATGGTATAGTCTGGTCCTGCAGTGCCTGGAGCCATCAAGGTCTGCGGAGTGTGCCTCTAAAATTATATTTTTCAGAGCTGTCGTCAGAGTAACACCTTTTAAAAGAGGAAAGAACTTTACAGACAGGAAATTGAGGGCTGGTGATATGAAGTATTTTAGGTGACCATCATGACCTATTTGACTTATAAGTTGCAGCTGCAGGAAGGTGCTTTCCATTTTGCTTAGTGTTATGTTGCAAAACCACTTGATTGTGAGACTTGAAACCCATCTTTCTGCAGGGCCAGATTAACACTTCACATGGTACAATCACCCTTTATTGGTGAAAAATAGGAAAATAACCAATTTTAGTCTTGTAACAATGTAACTTGCTATTTTGTTTTGCAAAATTTTTCTGCATTGGCCAAATGAAACTTGTTTATTCTCTTATATTATTTGCAGAGTCAGTTGCAGATAAGCAGCAGTTAGCAGCTAAAGTAGCTATAGATACAGGTAAGTAGTAGATTCAGGCCTACTGTATATCATCAGGCAATTTCTTCTGAATCTCTCCATGCCAACTTATTCATCCATTTGAGTCAGCACAAATAGCAGAGCTTAACAAACCATTTATTGTGCTAGAGCGGGGGTGGACAATTATTTTTAATGGGGGGCCATGTGAGAAATTGAGCTGCGGTGGGCCACACACAAATGATAGAAGATTCTAATAATGGCCAAAATCTCTAATAATGGAAATGGAATTCACATTGAGTGAATAAAGTTATAGTTGGATATAGAAGATACAGCTCATAATCATTACCAGTGAACACAGCACTGACCCCTTTCAAAATAAGGGTCTTATAACAGTTTAATGGTAAACAAAATGCTATTGTCCATTGACATTATACCAAGAAATCATCTCACTCAAGACAAAAGGTTTATTGTTATGTGTGGACAATAAAACTTTGAGTCAGTACTACATAGTTTTCTTTTTTTTTTACGCCTGTTTTCAGCAACTATTTTCTAACATGTATAATGTGTTTAGAACAAAAATTAAATTCCCTTTACGCAGACTTTAAAGACAATAACAAGAAGAACTCACCAGAGGGCTGATGTAAACCTTCTGATCAAAAAATATGACTCTACTCTATTTCTGCTCTTCTCTAAATATGCACACGACATTTTTACAACATAATCCAGCTCAGTGGTTTTTATCACCATAAAGACATGGGTACAGTTTAGTCAATGACATGTAACAGTGTAACAGGAATGTGAAATAACTTTCCAGAATATACTGTACTGTATAAATTCAGCCTTGCAGGGTTTTATAAGCTGAGCTATAAAGCCATAATCTTTTCACAGATCCAGAAGGTTTGTTCTTCACAGAGTCTATCATTCCACGTGTCTTCATTACCAAGGAACTTCAATTCTACACAGTCTTCATCTCTGCCTTCGTGTCTGTTGGGCTCTCCGGGGTTCCAGTAGCTGAAACAACCAAACAAACAGTCTTTAAACAAAGAACACAACCCAAGAAGCAGCTGATGGACAGCAACGTGGTGTAATGTGACCAGGTCTAGGTTAAATTAAACTATTCCCCGTGATTTATCACAGGTTCATTTATCAATCTAACATAAACATCTGAAAGAAGCTTTAAGGCTTTTAGTTTCAGCATGAATGTCATTTGATTAAAAGAGTACAGTGTGAACCTGTTGGTCAGCGGAGTGCCATCCACCCATTCCCACATCCCTTCAGTTTCTCTGTCTGTCAGTCCAATCCACATGAGCCGGTTGAATTTTCTTGTGAAGTCCTTGTTTAGAGAGAAAAACAGTAATCAGTTCATCTTTTTGACTGGGGGACTTTTGCAGGAGTGGCATTAAGTACGTGTGTGTGTCATGTCACTCATTTACACATGAATACACACACCTGTTCTTCTTTGCTGTTGATAATCATCAGGTCGGCACCTCTTTGCAGACAGTCATCTCTGCTGTCGTCCCAGGATTTCTCGGTAGAAGAAATGTAATAGAAACTGGTATGGAAATAGATCCATCCTTGTTGGAAATAGTGATCTGTTAAGTTAAAACAGTACCTTAATATCTCAGACATTAAACTAGACAATCAAAAAGAGCCTGGAATAGTTATTCACTTGCAGTCTTTGACCATAATCAGTTAAAGAATTGACCAAATTTAAAAAGTGACTCTGAATTAATTGATACACAGCTGTACATCGCCGTGTCTCCTGATGACTCATGGCCAGTTGACGCCCTTTTTCACTGTGTTTTCGATATCACGTCCTTGATGACAGAGAAGTCTCTTCAGCTCAACCAGGATGAAACCGAGGTCTTAATTATTGGCTCTGAAGCTCAGAGAGAGAAACTCAATGCAAAACTGCAAGAACTGACACTAAAACCATGTCAACATGTGAAGAACCTTGGAGTTATCTTTGATTTGAATCTTATTTTTGAACCACATATTACAAATGTAACAAAAACTGGATTTTATCGTTTCTCTCCCAAGCCAACACAGAGACACTGGTGTATGCTTTTCTTACCTGCAGAATTGATCACCATGATGCTCTACTTTCTGGTATTCCTACGAAAAACATTACTCAATTACAGTTGTTACAGAACTCAGCTGCACGTGTGCTGACGGGGACAAGAAAGAGAGCACACATTACACCAATTTTAAAGTGTCTGCACTGGTTTCCTGTGAGCTTCAGAATTGATTGATTTTTTTTATTTTTATAAAGCTCTTAATGGTTTTAGTCCTACCTACTTTTTAGCTTTGCTTTTATCCTGTGAACCCTCTAGGTTCACAGGTTGTTCGAGGTTGTGGCCTTTTAATTACTCCCAAAGTTAGAACAAAAACCCACAGAGAGGCATCATTTCATCGCTGTGGGGAGCGTCTGTGGAACAGCCTGTCTGAGGACCTGAGGGCCGCAGAGAGTGTTGATGTTGAAGCAAACTATTAGCCTGGTTTTTAATCGAACTTAATCTACTTATTTAATGTGTTTGTGTTTTTGTTATTATTGTGTATTTATCTATGTATTTATTTTTATAAATCTGTTTTACTAGCTGGCACATCCTTTTATTTTATCCACCGATTATTATTAACTCATATACTCACTTATTAATTGATTGATTTCAAATTATTTTCTATTCTGAGTTTTTATCCTGCCTCTATTGTTTCCTCACTTATGATGTTGTGTTATGATGTCATTGTGTTTTCTTAGTTCCTTAATGAGTGCTGTTCTTATTTCAGTCTTTACCATTACAAAGTCTTTCCTTTGCGTGTGTGTGTCTGTGAGTGTGTATGGGGGTGGGGCGGGGGCTATTGCGCTTCGTGTTACATTCTTTTCGTATGAAAAGTGCGATATAAAATAAAGTCCGACTGATTAATTAATGTAATACCCAGATTGCACTGAATGTCCCTTTTGAGGCAAATGCTCATTATTGATAGGATGATTTTCATTCTCATGTTTACCAAAGTCAGCCAGTTTTCTCTTCAGCTCGTCCCTCTTTTCAGTCAGGTTTTTGTAGCAGAGATCTCCATCTGGTGTCTTACTGTCAGAACTGTCTGGAAGAGCAGAAACACTTAATTGAGATTTCATGTGTTTACATTAAACCAGGTTTTTTTTTTTTCTTAAAAATCTGAGACAAAGCTTGGAAAAAGGGGCCCCTCCTTCACTTACCTTTTGCTCAATTCCTGGATGTCTATGGGATCATGATTATGGTTACAGTATTTTATCCCACAGTCACACAACCTTTAAACAAGTATAGCCTAATAGTGCTGTTAGACGTAAGTCCAGACTACATCAAATACATAAAAAAAGAGTCTGTTTGGGGTTCAGAACTGGTGTGTGAAAATTAATACTGGACTATAAGCACATTCATAGGCTAAAAGTGTGTTTCATTTCATTTTAATAGCGGACATATGAAGCATAACTGGAAAATCCCATCCTCCTCCTCCTTAAATCTTATGTTGTAATGTGTTAGCTCTCTTTTGCTTTCATTATTCCTCAGCATTTTTCTGATTCTAAATTTCCCCAAACTTGTTTCTCCATCTGAAAATCATTCATCCAGAAATTCTGTTACTGAATATTACTAAATTGATAGAAACTATAATTAAGTCTGAGAGCACGAACATAGAATTATAATGAGGTGTTGTTGTCAGCGTCCATCAAGTGATCTAAACACATGGGGTACTTACAAACCCCTCAGAGACAGGGACTCTCACAACTTGTGGTGGTAAGCTGATCCATTTTCAGGTCTTACAACAATAGAGAATTTTAAATTTAAATAACAGCCTTGTGAAACACAAACGAAGAGACACAGTTTAAAATGACTCACAGAGAGCGAGTCGCAGGGAAATGTTGAGGGCAGCTTGTAGGATACACAAGAGACCGAAGCTCACAGCAACAAGTCTGTAGAGTTTTCTCCCTGAGGGCAGAAATCAGACAGACGTCATATGACATAAATGCCTAGAAGCAGGTTTACAGTAACCTGACATGCCACCTGGAGCAAATAAAAGCAGCAAGCTAGCCCGTCTTTCGGCTACTACCGAGCCCTGCAAGCGAGCGTTAGCATGAAGCTAGAACAGTTTAAAACAGTGGTTTCGCTGGTTTTATCTGCGTTAATTATCGTTTCACAAAACTCTGTTGTGAAGAATGCAAGAAGGTATTCGTTAAGAACGGAAATTGTTTGGAATCAGAATCAGAATTGCTAAAATCCAAATGACACCCAACCCTGGTGTAGAGGCTAAGCCAACGCTTTAAGCCACTGAGGTGCTGCACCTGAATGACCTAATTGATGCGCTGATTGTTACTGTGTCTGATGAGTCAAAGTTTGAGTCAAACTTGCCAGCTGGACACTCCGTCCATTTATTTTCCATCAAAAATTTGTCAGTGTCCATTAAACTCTAACATTTTTCCAAAAGTACTCAAAAACATGCACACGTGTGACTCCAGTAGCACCAATCTGCTTCAACGGTCAAAAACTGTTCTGGGTGGAACACCTGACCAGACAGAAAGGTTCCTACCATATATAGTGATGACAGCTAATTACCCCGTGAGACCTGATACCTAATACACCATACATAAATGAATTCATTCACATTCTGCTCCTACACCTAGTAAAACAAGCACATGCTGAATAAACTGAATAAATTAACATCCCACGAAAGCAGATCAATTCAATCAGATCAGATCTAATCAAGTATACATTTAACATAACACTTTTAAATTCCATATTGTGTTAATGGTTAAAACATAATAATGTTTGTCGGGTTTCTATCTCACCAGGCACTGCAGCGTTCATTACACCACCTCTGCCAGAAGAGCTCTCCAGGGCATGAGTCCTGACTGATGCATCAGGTTGATTTACATAGTCCATAGTGATCTCAGATCGATCTGTATGGACCAACCTCACCATGTTTCACTCACTGACTGGAGAGGAACAATGTTGACGGTGAATGTATTTTCTTAGATTGACACTGATGTGTCATCCACTTCTTCTTTTGTATGTTTCTGTTTGCTGACAGAAGAGCATATTTTTAGTCTTCCTCATTTTTCCTCGTTTTAACCAACTTCTACCCACTTTTGGTGACTTATATGAAAGTAACTTTTTGTTTTTTCTGTCCCTACATCCTGACAGTAGTACATGGGACACATAATATGTGAAAGAAAAAAAACAAAATCTTTTTTTTTTTCTGACTCCTGGCAATGTCACCATTAGTGGCTGTATGGCTTTCGATTTAATATAACATCCATCCAACCATCAAAAAGTAGTATATTCACTCAGGAACATATGGTGCCAAAAACACTTCAACAAAATGATTCATGTGGCAGTGCCAAGTTAATATAGGCTACTGTAGCTTTCTCAGACCTACTTCTACAGCTGGGGGCAGATGCATAAGCTCTAGTAAACAGGAAAACCGTGCTTACGCCATTTCCTACACATAAACTGACATTTATAAAAACAAAATGTAACATGCACACCTCACCTTTTATTCGATTTATACGTTATATGTATATCAAGTAACTGTTGAGATATTTGTCATAGGTTTGGTGACACACAAGTGTGAAATGTTGTTTGTGTCACTGTTGAGTGGAAATGGTAATTGAACAAAGCTGTTACTTTTCAGGAAATGAGAAACAAAAAAACATCTAGAATCTAACACAGTTTGTAGCCCCTTTTAATACTTTCCATAGGTTAAATATTTGTAAACCCCACAGACAGACATAAAGGCTGGCCAATAATATTTCTGAAAAAAAGATTGAGATAAGATTTTACATTAGTGGAATGTTTTAAAGGGACAGTTCACCCAAAAATGAAAATTCAGTCATTATGTACTTGCCCTCGTACCAATTATAGGTCAGGTTAACTTTGTTTGTCTGCAAAATTGCTGGAGTTTCACAGGAAGACAGTGTTGCAGAATCTCCCAAACAATGTAAGTGAATAGTGACCAGTTTTCTAATGTTAAAAACAACTGGTAAAGAAAAATAAAATGCCTCTATTCTGCTTGTCTGGCATAATCCATGTCTCCTAAAGTCCTGACATGCTGTTAGTACACAGTAAATCCACACACACAGTTCAGATGGTGTGCGTGTGCACATGAACATGGCTCTAAACTAAGGATCTACAGTGAAGATTCAGGCTAAAAACATGGTGTAAATAGCATTTTCTTAGTCAGCTTGGCATGTCGAGGCTTTAGGAGACTTGGATTACATCAGAGCAGCGGAGGCATTTTATGTTTTTCTTTTTTTGGTTGTTTTTTAACATCTGAAAACCGCTCACCATTCACGTCCATTGTTTGGGAGATTGTGCAACACCTGTGAAACTCCAGCAGTGTTTTGTGGACTAAAAAACTAAACCCCACCTTCAGTCTCCACAAGGGTGAGTAGATAATGACTGAATTTTCATTTTTGGGTGAACTATCCCTTTAAGAATCTGACATATTTTTCTGATCCTTTCACTGTGTAACTGCAGGAAGATTACAATTTACAGTATTACTACAAAGGTAAAAGGAAGATGAAGAAATGTTACGTAGATTTGAATTATATAAAACTCAACATCAAGAAAATTTACTGGGTTATTCTTTCAGTATTTCAGCTGAAACATATTTGAGTGTGTCATAGAATCTATTGTTACACAATTGCTTCACATGACTTGTTCCTCTTTCTGGACCTCTTTTAAATCTCTGAACCATGATGAAATGAGAGTATTAGCTCACTCGCAAGACACGCACTAAAAGAGGGAACAGATTGATTCATCAGACAACAATACAGAACTTAAACTCACCAAATACTACAGTGAGGCAACCAGAGCAATGCAGCAAATGGAGATATTGGATTATGTCAATGAGCAACCAAGACGGCAGAAATACAGTGGAGATGGAAATCAAAGAGGTAATAATGCACAACGTTTTATTGTATATATACTGTTAAGCAACACAAATGCAGTAAAATGCTAACATGACATGATAGCATGCTAGTGTCAGTATGCAGCACTATTATACTAAGTTTATCTTGTTGTGTTTTGATGCTGATTTCACACAAATGCTGCCTGATTTATTACCACTTGTATTTTTGGGGGAACCTCAGAAATGACAGAACTTTACTCAGCAAATTAATTTCAGGTTGGCTCCCCTGAAAAGTGACTGACAATAGCAACTTTTAAAGTTACTTTTCCAAAACCTGAGCAGAAATGCAAACAAATGGATTTCATCTTTGTTTGTGTTCTCCAGCATGAGCCACAAACATTTGCCTGCCTGGTGAACTTGTTACCTATAGAGAGGTGAAGTCATTCCCCCTCTGATGTGCCCTATTGGGCCGAACTTCAGAAGAAGTATGAACGGTGGTCAATAGTGAGATCCTGTTTGAACTGTGCCGCAAATTACACATATGACGTTTGTCAGTTCAAAAGATAATTTTTACAAGGCAAGAAAGTTGCAATTTGTGGTACTGTAGGTTTGCAGTAGTTCAGTTCTGTGAGCTCCGTGAACTACATCTCTTGTCTGAAGTGAAGTCTGACGTGTTTTATCCTTTCTAATAACGTTTCGTCACCGTCTGATACTTGTAAATCAGACTTGTAAAATTATGTTTTAAATTGACAAACACCGTTCAAATGGGAGTAAAAAATTATTTGTGTCTCACCATTGACTACAGGAACTTCACGGATCTATAGTGACTCAGCACTAGCATAACGTCCAGGACCAAAACTTCAAGCATTTATGTAACTACATTATGTGCAGTTACAAAAAAAGTTCATGCCCCACACCCCACATTAAAAAAAAAAAAAAAAAATCAATTAACTTTTAAAATATATATAATTTGTTTAATAACCTGGGGAAGATGCCACAGGGACTCCTAGGTTTGCAACCTGTCCTGTATAATACAAGATTGCTCCTTACTGAATCAGTAACACAGTTTGTCCCTTATTTTCATGCATACCATACTTTAATACATAACACTACATTTTCACATACTTGGAGAGATTTGTTTAAAACAATTGTGACTGTCTAACCCTACATGTGATTCTTATATTTCCTCTGGTGAGGTCAACAATACATTACAGCCTCACACGGCTGCTACTCAGGACTTTTAGACTTTTCTTGTTGTTATTTTACAGAGAGAAGACGCTGTCAGCTGATTTTCCTCGGCTTCGGCATCCTGTGTATCATACAAGCCATTCTCAATGTTTCTCTGCGCCTTGCTTGTGAGTATGGCTTTTAGCATTGTGCAACTTCAAACTTTCTAAGACAGTTGCATACACAACAGCGCAATATTGCACATACAACCCACCTATTGTGTAGTTTGACATGTTGCTGTCACACATCTTTCACAATTCACCGTCAGTCAAAACCTGAAAAATACTTTTTAAAATGATTTTAAATATAATTTTCTCTTTCTGTCCTGTCAGTGTACTCAAGCAAAGAATCAACCCACTCAAAGCGCAACATGACTCACTTTAGTGAGCAAAACCAGGAAGAAGTGCAGGATTGTGAACGAAGGAGCAATGACCAGTGCAACAGATTACAAGAAAGATTCAACGCCTTGACCCGAGACAAAAACCTGCTTGAAAACCGAAACGCTGAACTCCTCAACATGTTGCAAGTTTGTGAGCCAAGGAGGAATGACCAGTGCAACAGATTACAAGAAAGATTCAACGCTTTGACCCGAGACAAAAACCTGCTAGAAAACCGAAACAATGAACTCCTCAACATGCTAAAGAAGGTGGAGGAGGAGAGGGACAGGCTGAAATTGAACCTGAGGAATGAGAAACAATCAGCCTAAGCCTTTTGACCTCAACGTTAGTTCCTCTTAATTTCATCCTCTTATTCTGATGTAATGTCTCCACTATTCACCTTCCATCTGTAATCTACCCACTATCACTCAATTATCTGTATATTCTATGAAGCATTTTCTGTGATGTCTTGTGTTTACTACCTTTATACTACCCATCTTGTGGTTTCTGAAATGAAAATATTGTTGCTGTTTAGTTGCAGCATAAACTCTTAAAAAACCCCCAATATCTTATGTCATGTAGAAGAGCAAATATAAAAGCTCTAACCGTGTTGGTATTAGTGGCATATTCGGCACAGTTATTGCATCACAGTGTCTTTACTGACACCAGCACCATAACCAGGGGTTTTACATTTGTATTTATGAGTTATGATTGTAGTTGTTATTGTAGATATAAATATGTCTTTGTACCACTCAAAATCCAAAAAAAGTTGAGATGTTTTTGAAGATTTACAAAAACTTCTACACATATATTCATTTGAATACAGTACAAAGACAAAATATTTCATGTTCAAACTGAGTGACTTCATTGTTTTAGTAAATATCCACTCATTCTGAATTTGATGTCTGCAACATGGTCCAAAAAAAGTTGTGACAGGAGCATGTTTACCACTGTGATACATCACCTTTTCCTTTAACAGCACTCAGTCAGCATTTGGGAACAAAAGACACTAACTGTTGAAGTTTTGAAAGTGAAATTCTTTCTCATTATTGCTTGACATACAACTTTCGGTGCTCAACAGTCCAGGGTCTCTGTTGTCTCATTTTTTGCTTCATAATGCACCACACGTTTTCAATGGGAGACAGGTCTGGACTGCAGGCAGGTCAGTCTGGTACCACAAAGCAACACTGCTGTAGCACATGCAGAATGTGTCTAGGCTTTGTCTTGCTGAAATAAGCAGGGACGTCTCTGAAAAAGACGTCTGGATGGCAGCATATGTTGCTCCAAAACCTGTATGTGCCTTTCAGCATTAATGGGTCCTCCACAATTATGCAAACTACCCATGATGCCATGCTATGACATGTGTTCATTTAAAATTGGACAACAGAGACCCCGGACCGTTGAACACCTGAAATTGTATATCAAGTAAGAATGAGAAAGAATTTCACTTTCAAAATTAGTGTCCTCAGTTCCCAAACACTTACTGAGTGTTGTTCAAAGAAAAGCTGATGTAACACAGTGGTAAACATGCTCCTGTCACAACTTTTTTGGAATATGTTGCAGTGGAAATTCATCACTTCAATGCAGTGGAGGCCAACTGGAATGATGCCCCCTGTGGAAGCAAGCGGCGCTGCTGTGTGAGAGATCAATATGCCGGTAATATCAACTCGAGAACATCATATTATGTGAATGTATATATAAATTACATAACATGCTTTTGCTACTTTATGTAACTTGGTGATTTGGTGCTTTGTGGCGTATGTTGTGTTACTTTGAGGTATTTTGTACTACACTTTGTGCTAAATTGTATGTATCTAATGCATTATTTTTTGTAAATGATTGTGTTCAACAGCTTTTAGTGGGAGCTTCCATTTGTAGCCAACATGATTTATGAATTTAATAGAAGGGAAATAATCAGCTAAGAATCAATGATACAGACTATTGTAATGTAATTTAGTCCTCATTTTTCCTATGAGGACACATTAAATGTTTGATTATATGAATATAATTTAAAGTCGGTGCATGTAGAGTATTTGTCAGGGGAAGATAAGATTTTATGCACAGATTCCAATGTAGCAATTAAAAATAATTCATATTATTGTTGTGTGAATAAGACAACAAATACTAAATAAAAACATTTATAGATCATTTATGTTCTTGTAGCATCAATATGTTTCTGTTAACTATTCTTTTCCCCTTTTTTCTCACTTTGTTGTAACAGCGGATCACAGACTTAGGAGGCAGGACAGATGAGGTGAAAGGCAGGAGATCAGGCAAACAGACAGACTGAAACATTATCAGTAGTGATGGCGAGATGAAGCTTCATGAGGCATTGAAGCTTTCCATCCAACTGGTTCACTCATGGGTCGAAGCTTCATGGTGCTTCATTTGCTCTACTGTGCCATCAAGTGGACAATAAATGTAAAACAGGCAGAGTGATTATAATGACACCATGGCTTTGGTGTGTGAAGCTTTGAGTTAAATAAATGAATGATGTTTGTGATGCCAATACATAAATTATGAACTTAATAATATGATAAAGTCCCAAGTCCACAAAATGTGAGGGGGGGTCCACACACAAAAAAATTCAGTTCATAAAAAAAACAAAATTCAGTTCAGTTCAGTTCAGTTCCAAGTTATATCAGTCAGTTCTGTTCGTTTCAGCAAAAAATCAAGGGAAGAAAAAAAAAACCTTCAAGCAAACTGAAAAGAGGAGAAAAAATTTTTATAGTTCACTTACGGAAGTTCAGTCCGTCAGTCAGTCAGTCCAGTCCGGATTTTGGCTCCTGGTTCGAGGAAGAGTGACCGGCTTCAGTGAACAGCTGATTTTAGGAAGCGGGTGGAAGTGATCCGGGTGTGAGAAGCGTTGGCGGAGATAATGGACCAGGGGACAGGGGCGGGTCCAGAGTATTTTCTGGTGGGGGGCACAGGGGGTAACAACAGTGAATCTGGGGGGGCCCACCCACCCAAAAGTAACAAAAATGAAGTCTGCCACTGACATCTATCTTCAATATTTTGACTATTATAAGTTGGCAAAACATTCTTGTGATGGTTTTAACACTAGAAAGGCCAGATTTAAAAGTTAAAAAACTACTAGAACGGCTGTAGGTGGTCATTTTGACGTCTCCAAACTCTATAATATCTTACAATAAATATCCAGGTGAGAGATTAATGCATTTATTGTCTTAGGATGTCTTTTAGAAAATAAAAAAACACCTAAGTGTACATTTTAACAAAACAAATTCAGGCATATCAATATTCATATCATCCCATATATCAAACTGTAATTATTGCATTATTATAGTGACCCTGGTGAAATCCATTCATTCATTCATAACTCAGAACAAGAAAATTATTTCAGAAAATAACCATTAAAATATCTTATTTCCTTAGGAAACATTAAAAAAAAAATACACATAACATAAAACTGTCGAAACATTCTGATCTAAAACAAAAGAGCCAAGAACAAAGTTTATGCTAAAACCATAAAACAATTTTATATCAACTAATTACATCAATAGTGCATGTCTATTTAACATACAGGCCAAAGATTTGGTTGGTATGATGCAAATAATCTCTGAATAGCTCTCTAAATCCACACTAGTGTTGCAAACGTCCCCAGTCTCCCCTATTCACAGTCAACGCAGGTTGACTCCTCTCCTCCAACGCAATTTACACACGGCTTTTCAGCAGGTGTTGAATATTTTCGTAGCCACGTCTTTTTCCTCCGTGTGAACTTCGAATCACTTTCTGATGAGAATGAACTATGTTAATGCCAAGAAAAGTCGCTGTCACCATCTCAGATCCCCTGCATCAGAAACGTCGCTGTCCAAGTTTTGAATACCTCAAAGGCCTCAGTAAGTGTCAGATTTCTGCTCGGTCTTTCAGACATTTTTATTTTATTTTTTATCTCTCTGTCTCCCTGTCGATCTCTGCCTGATAATAACATGTCTGCTGGAAAGGCTAAAAATAGATCAACCGCGGAAAAAATAAACAATATAGCGCGAAATCCCGTGTATCAATGTGACCATTCACGGCCGAAATAGGTAGAACATTTTTTATTTTTGTTGTCTTTTGTGAAATTCATGTAAAAACAAGGTTAAGTAAAATAAATACAATTTTGTGAAAAGTCAAGAACCAGCAGGATTTTATTTCTTTTATTCGTTGTTACTCTGCGGAAAAGTCTGTGACTGATGATGTTACTCCAGTTCATTAGTGGAGCCACGGAGCCACTTCCTTTGTCCTTTTTCCAAAATTTGTGACTGTGAAGAAATATAATTTTAATCATCTTTATTTAAACAGCTCTTTTCAAAATCGACATGAACACATAAAAAAAAAAACATTAAAAAAAAAGATGTAAAAACAAACAAACAAACAAACAAAAAATAGCCTAATACAGTGTACAATGGCAAGGATAGGAAAATAAAAACAAACAAAAACATTAAGTAGAATTAAAATTGTGAATAAAAAAATAACCTAGTAAATACAGTGTAATGTACGCCTTCAAATCTTTCATTTAATCTGTTGCTTCAAAGAAAAATCTTTTAGGTTCTAGTTTTTAGTCGTTAAATCATTTCTTAGCTTGTGTAAATCACTTAAAGAACACTTAACAGATTTATTCTGAACGATTAATATGAATTTAATCGAAATAATATTGTATGAATGATGATCTACTGAGTTATTCTAAGATTTATGAAGAAAATCTTCAATTTCAATATCAGCAGAAAACAATTTGGTGTGATATAATTCCTTTTATTCCTTGTAAAAACATTAGCATTAATCAGTGAAGGTGTGACTTTTAAAACACGTTTGTTCATTAAAAGTAGGACTAACAATTGATTTAAACGAAAACACGTCCCGAGCAGAAGAAAACAGTCACAGCGAGCAGCTCTGATACAAGTCAGACACCAGCAGCCTCGGCCATCATCTGTGTGTTTGCTGCCACCACAATAACTTTATTTATTACAAACTGATCATCATCAGATGGTTGTTTTTACTTTGAGTCTCTGAACAAACAGGTGGAGCAGCTGAAAACAGCTTTTGATGGAGCTCGGATGCATTTTCAAACATTTTAGGAGAGAAATGAGTGGGAAAAGTGGCTGAGCAGCGCTGGCCGCGGCGGTGAATGTGTGAGTTTTGGAGGCTCCTCAAACAAAAAGCAGAGAGCATCAGAGCTCTACATGACTTCAATATGAAGAGACACAAGTCCACTATCAGCTCCTTCACTGTCAGCCTTCAACACTTGTCCCACATTTATTTTGGACTCTTTTATCGATGAAGAGAAAACACAAGTGACACGACATTCACACTGCACAGAGGAGCCACGGGCTGAGCTGAGTCTCCACGGCTCTCATGGTGTGTTTAAGTGCAGCCTCCAGCACTGGACTCTCAACAGCCCAGTCAGACTCTCGTGTTGTCGTGATTAGGATCAGAGTAGTAAGAGAAAATGGCAGAAGTAGCTCCAGCTCCAGCCGCCGCCACTCCGGCCAAAGCAGCCAAGAAGAAGACTCCCAAACCCAAGAGGACTGGCCCCAGCGTCAGTGAACTCATTATCAAAGCCGTGTCTGCATCCAAGGAGCGGAGCGGCGTGTCCACGGCCGCCCTCAAGAAGGCTCTGGCTGCCGGAGGATACGATGTGGACAAGAACAAGGCCCGCGTCAAGACCGCCATCAAGAAGCTGGTGCTTAAGGGGACTTTGGTCCAGACCAAGGGGACCGGGGCCTCTGGCTCCTTCAAGATGAGCAAGAAGGCGGCTGAGCTCAAAAAAGCCAAGAAGCCTGCAGCCAAGAAATCCCCTGCTAAACCCAAGAAGGCTGCAGCCAAGAAACCCGCAGCGGCTAAAAAACCCAAGACCGCAAAGAAGCCAGCAGCCGCTAAGAAGTCCCCGAAGAAGGTCAAGAAACCCGCGGCGGCTAAGAAAGCAGCCAAGAGCCCCAAGAAGGCCACCAAGAGCCCCAAGAAAGTGGCCAAGAAGGCTCCTGCAGCCAAGAAAGCCCCCGCAAAGAAGGCTGCCAAGCCCAAAGTCAAGAAGGCAGCACCCAAGAAGAAGTGAACTGTCCTCATTTTAAAGAAACTGTTAAGACAAAAGGCTCTTTTAAGAGCCACCCAACATAATTAAAGAGCATCTTCCCGATTTTTATTGTCGCAATTTATAGTAAACATTAGGATATTTGCGCCTTTCATGTGCGCGGGAACGAACAATAGGGGGGATTGCCCTGGATACAACAGCGCGCCAGTTTCGGTGCGCATGCCTCTTCAAGAATAAACGATATAGGATACAGATGTAATCTATGAAACTCTGAAACTGGCAATAATGTCTGCAAAAAGTTGTAGTAGTCTACATTCAGTGATTTATTTACTGAAGCGCCCGTGGAAATATCACTGCAGAAAAAATATGATGGAGGAAATTTAAACCGACAACTACAGCTACTGTAGTAAAGTAAAAATTCGAGTCAATATGTTTTCCATTTGTGATTGTGTCCATGATAAATTACAATCTGCAGTTAAGTCACAGCAGTGATTTGAATAAAATGAAAATGAGATGTGATGTGATCTATTTTCTTGCGTGTTTTATTTCATTAATTATGTTTAGAGTCACCAAAATGAAGAGGAAATTAACTCAGTGCACCTTAGAACCCTGAGTTTGTCTCCAGACTTCAGAAGAAATCCGCCTGGAGTGAAATTCAACAATGTTGAGTTTTTATATATAACAAAATTGTTAAAACACTAAATAATTATTTTGACATAATAAATAATTATTTTTAGAAATACAAAATAATTATTTTAATCTACTAAAATTATTTTGAGACACAAAAGCTTTTGGGACACTGAATAAATATTCTGAAAAAGTATTTTGAGGTACTAAATCACGGTTTTAAGACAAGTCAGTATTTTCACATTTATTAATTAATACAAAAATATAAATATTGCAAAACGTTTAGGACTTGGACTTGCCTTGACACCTCGCTTGTATATAAATGTGTGATACACTGGAGGTATTTTACACAACTATACTACAATCAGTGACTTAGGATCCAAATGCTAATATATTACCGACATTTTAAAATAATTGTATTTATTAATTCTTAATCAAGTAAATATACATTTACATAATATTTTCACAACAAAAAAAACTAAAGTAGTTCCAAAAGGTTGTCTTGCGTTGGTGCTTTATATCATGAACGTATTTATGTTTGTATTGTGTTGTTATGTTAATTATTCAAACTCATGACTCACCTTTGTAACAAAAAAGTAAGAGGGTCTCTTTGTTAAAGCACATGCGCAGTCTCGAGCACAACTCAGCCAATCCTGCGGGAGCAACAGCACACTATCCTTTGTCTCACGCACATATATATAGAGCGACCCGACCACTCTCTCCTCACTCGTTTTAGGGAAATTAAACGAAGCGAATATGCCTGAACCAGCGAAAGCCCCGAAAAAGGGCTCAAAGAAAGCCGTCTCTAAAGCCACCAAGAGCGGCAAGAAGAGGAAGAGGAC
>JAJHUR010086456.1:0-10067 GCA_027495735.1 Lutjanus campechanus
CAACTGCCACGCGATGTTGCAAAGGCGGGTCAGCCAAGACAGCCCTGCAACATCCAGAGACTTGAGGTACTCAGGGCGGATCTCATACCAAAAGTTCGGGGAGGCCATGGAGGAGGACTACCGGTCGGCCTCGAAGAGATTCTGGCAAACCATCCGGCGCCTCAGGAGGGGGAAGCAGTACCCTGCCAACACTGTTTACAGTGAAGGTGGGGAGCTGTTGACTTCAACTGGGGATATTGTCGGGCGGTGGAAGGAATACTTCGAGGATCTCCTCAATCCCACTGACACGTCTTCTGTAGAGGAAGCAGAGGCTGGGGACTCAGAGGTTGATTCATTCATCACTCAGGCTGAAGTCACCGAGGTAGTTCGGAAGCTCCTCGGTGGCAAGGCACCGGGGGTGGATGAGATCCGCCCTGAGTACCTCAAGTCTCTGGATGTTGTTGTTGTAAATTGAGTAACAGTAAAAATATGTAAATTTTACAGCAACATAATGCCAACTCAGCTGCCAGTTCTTTACTTTTTTTTTATAGTTCACACTGGTTTTTTTATTTACGGTACGAAACTGTAAATTTTAGTAACAGTAAATAGATGTTAATTTTACAGTAACATAATGGCAACTGAGCTGCCAGTTCTTTACTGTTTTTTTACAGGAAAATTTATTACAGCTGGTAGGATGTAAACGTGGTGTCGCTCTCGCTTGGATTACACCACACAAGCAGGATGGAGACATTTTGTGTTTGTTTTGTGTTCTTTTTTTAACGTTTTATCTGTGGTCACCATTCACTGCCATTGTACTGGATGAGGCTGCTACCCTGTTTCTCCTAAAACTCCAGGATTGTTTTGTGAACTGAAGATCTTCACTTATCATCACATCGGCACAGTGGTGAGTACATATTGAGTGGCTTATTCTGAGAAAGTGGAATATCACTTTAAGAACACTTTCTCTATGTCACCAGGAAATAAATTATTTCGTGCTTTGTACATTATTGTGTGGTCTTAAATTCCATTCTTTACTTTTTGCAGCTGGTTGCCTTGAAGACGGTTGAGGCAGAGAGTGCAGGTGCCTGATGGGGTGAGGAAAGTCCTTGTGTCGACCACGTAGGCTCCCGTATGCTGCATGGTGACCACATTAAATCCCCCCCCCCCCAGGTTGTGGCCTGGTACAAAGGGGGCGTTCTCACACTGGCTGCCGGTCGCAGTCTGACAGGAGAGAACAGCGGAGTGATGGGACAGAAAGAGGAGGAGACTCAGATAGAGAAGAGGCGGGGCTGAAAACAAGAACATGGCTCCAAGAGACTCTGAAATATTTCAGAGAAAGACAAAAAGAAAAGAAAAGGACAGTGTTAGTTTTATTACTGTTGTCGGTGAAGGAGTAGGTAAAATGAACAAATCAAATGTCACAATATTTTTTCAAAAATACCTTGATATTAGGACAAAATTGTAAGGACTTGTTCTTGCTTTTACAAAATGAGATTTGAGTGTATGAACTGATCATGTTTTCTACATGGCTTCTGGCCTTTGGTCAAAAGTATCTTTGAGCAGACAACCAATATCATGTATGTTCTATGAGTTCTCTGTATTTGCAAACACTATAAAATTGAAATGCACTGTATTTTACTTGAGACATTCTGCTCAGGCCTGTGAGTTGGTCTCCGTGTTGCAAAATCTGTAAATATATCAAATGTTCTGCCTGCAGAAACTGTTTTCCACAAAAGTGTCAGACACTGAAACTAACAGTGACTCAACTTGGAAAGGGGCACAACAGAATCAGTCCCACACATGATCTTCATCCAACAAGGCCACAAAACAACACGCACACACACCAGAAAGGGAACAAATGTCAGAAGGAATTCTCTCCGACTAATTTGTTTTGGGTTTTTTTGTTTGTTTTTTATAACAGCTGTGTTGGTTGACAGTAGAGTGAGATTTCCAACAGTGGATAAACATGTAAAAACTTGTAAACCTTTGTGAAAGTAGGTTTCTATTATGGCTAAATCCATTTCAGTTTCATTCTTAGTCTCTGTTATTGCCAGTCTGAACATCTGTATCCCTGGTTGATGCCAAGTCTTCATACTTTGGTTAAATCAGTTCCATCCTTTGGATTATTGTGGCAAACGTAAAACTGGGGTGAGATGAAGAGAAACTAAACAGCCAAACATTCTAGTTTGTAGTGTTTATTGTGAAGGTTAAATAGCACAAACCTTAAGTTTCGTTATGTATTAATCTTGGTGAATATTATGTTTTCCTTCTTTCTCCTTCTGAGTTTGTAATGTTTTGGATGACACCTGGACTATGGAAACATTTTAAGTAAAAACAGAAGTTACATAGCTTCTTAGAAGAAAAGTCCTTCTTCCTGGAAAACTGCTCAGTATAACTACAGTCTGATCTGCTGGCCACCGAGCAGGGCAGCTCCACTGGAGCTGTTGGGGTTCAGGGGCTTTGCTCAAGGGCAGCTCAGCTGTGGTAATGAGGGAGCTGCATGTGTTACTGTTCTGAAGTCAGCACATGCCCTGGCTTACATCAGTGTATAAAAAGATCATCTTTCTACATGGCTTCGTAAATTAAAACCAAATCAAAATGATTTGCAAATACTTTTTGACTTGTGTTCAATTGATTACCACAAACCAACACTGAATGCCTGTGACCTTTGACACCTCAGGTGGCAATTCATTAAAAACTGCATGAAAAAAACCCACATAATAGTGTAAAGGAGGTTGGTAACACTCTGGTAAACCATCACTGGTAAACAAAGTTTAACGCTGCATCTATAAATGTAAGTTAAGATTCGACCATGTAAACTAAAAGCCAATATCGACGATATCCAGATGTAACTGAAGACTTCTCTGGGCCGAGCTCATCTGGCTCACACAGATTTTGAAGCAACATTATGCTGCCTGTATTGGAATTAGTGTTTTGGGTTCTTTATATGTTCTTTAGCGCCGCCTTGTGGGGATTGCAAGTACCTGCGCTGAAGGGGAAGTGAGGTATTAGAGAAACAGAATGAGCATGTGTGACAATCCTCGTAATCCTTTGCCTTAAAGTCCACAAAACAGCATCATCTGTAAGTAATCTATTATTTACATTTATATTTGTATGTTTCTGTAACTATTTCTTGAGTTTGAGCACAGTATTTTTGATGATGGTTAGTTTAGTTTGTTACAAAACTGCATTACTGCACATGGATGTGAGCTGAAGCATTCTTGCCTTTGTGAATGATATTTGCTGCTTTGCTTTCATTCGTTATTACATATTGTGGCATGCTTTTAGGTGCTCGTGCTCATTGGTTGGTCAGTCATATTTCTTCAGTAACCTTTTCTCTAAGTATTACTAGAGATGTTATTTGGTACTGACAGAGGCATTTACTTGTTTGTATTTTGTATTCTTTTGCAGTTTTACAAATGAAATATTTTTCTTCATTAAATCCTGCCAAACACAACAACCTGTTCCTTGGGGGAAACAATGATGGAAAAATATAATGTTAAGCTGGCTGTATAGCTGAAAAATACTTTGCCTGCAGCAACTTTTAGTGAGGACAGCACACTGCCATCTAGACTGTGGAGAAGATTTCATATCTCCTCATGTGTTCTGCCTAAGTTTATTTTTTTACATATTTATTACTTAGTGTCATGTCCTGGCCTATCATTTGCTTAGTCCCACCTACAGCGTAGGCCTATTAGTTGCATAATCTGTCAATCAATCAGTCATATCAGACACCAGTTGTATCCTTTTTTCAGTTGCTCCAGATAGATTCAGGATGACAAGTGAGCTGTCACTTTAGTTGAGTGAAAACCTTTGTTAGACCTGCATTACTTGGACAGTGAGAGCCAGTGTGTGTCCTTTGAGAAGTAAGTGTCCTTTTCTGTTTGCAAATATGAGTCTAAGTTGCTACAGTTGGGCTGTGTGGTTCATGCTTATGTTGTTAGTTAGCAGGATTAGCTGTGCATTCATTTGTGGTCTGAGCTCACATATATATGTATCATATGTTATGCAATGTTGCTATGTTAAGCAAGCAGCAATTAGTGCCGTGTGTAACAATGCTCTTTCATGGAGTGAAATGCTGATTGCTGTAGGCAGTAAGAGTGCTCTTAACTATTCACCACTCCAGTGTGCCATTCAGTGCATATTTAGCAAATAGTTAGGTAGAGTATGAGCTATGGCACTGCCCAGTAGTGATATGTGTTCTGTATATAAATGCAAATACATAAGAGACATTACATGTTACTGTTCATTAGTTTGTATGCTGTTGTTGTCAGTTAAGTTAGATTGACTTAGATGTTGTTTAACATGCCATTTGCCAACATTAGGTGAGAGTATCAGGGGACACAGTACTGATATTCTGTAAATCTGATTCGTAATAATAGTTATACGTGGAAGTTGTGCATAATTTGTTATAGTTATAGACCCACATGACCACACTTCCTGTCAACAGTATAAATGCTGCACATTGCGTGAAATTTACAATAAAGTTAACTGAAGACACATCTCCCTGAGCATTCTTATAGATGCCTCACAGTGATTGCATTAATTCACCAGCAACCTGCGAGTGAAGCACACACCACCTTACCTAATCTAACATAGACGATGTCTTTTTCAGAGACGTCCCTGCTTATTTCAGCAAGAATATGCCAGGACACATCAGCATGGCTTCATAGTAAAAGAGTTCAAGTACTAGACTGACCTGCCTGCAGTCCAGACCTGTCTCCCATTGAACATGTGTGACGCATTATTAAGCACAATATTCGACAACAGAGACCCCGGACTGTTGAGCACCTGAAGTTGTATATCAGTGTGTTGTTAAAAGATGTATCACAGTGGTAAACATGCAGTTTGAGAGGATCTGTGATGAAATGCATTGTCCTTTACTTGGTACATTCTGCTCAGGCATGTGAGTTGGTCTCCATGTTGCGCAATTTGTAAATATATAAAACCTTCAATCCGTCCTTATTGTCTATTCTAAGAGCAGAAACTGTTTTCCACAAAAGTGTCAGACACTGAAACTAACAATGACTCAACTTGGAAAGAGGCAGAACAGAATCACACATGATCTTCATTCAACAGAACCACAAACCAACACATGCACACACACACGCACACACACACACACACACACACACACACACACACACACACACGCACCAGAAAGGGAACGAATGTCAGAACGAATTCTCTGAGTAATTTTTTTTTTAAATTGGGTTTCATGGTAATAGTCTTCATAGTCAATCAGTGATGAAACTAGGATCACTATAAATTATGATCAATCGCTTGTTGTTCTTCATACCATGTTTGACACGTTCAGAAAGCAAAATACTGCAGAGATTCTGTAGGAAAACAACACTACCTCTGTACTACCAACAGTACTTCTTCTGTGATGCAAGCCACAGAAATTAAATTGTTTAACGCACCAAAGTAAGATCCACTGACAGATGTTGTAGTTATCATTAGATAACAGCTGTGTTGTTTGACAGTAGAGTGAGATTGTCAACAGTGGATAAACATGTAAAAACTTGTAAACCTTTGTGAAAGCAGGGTTTTACTTTGGCTAAATCGGTTTCAGTTTCATTCTTAGTTTCCTCTGTTATTGCCAGTCTGAACATCTGTATGCCTGGTTGATGCGTGAGTGTTTGCAGAAGCATTTTAATCAGACAGAGCTGGTCCTGCACTGTAAAATCTAATAAGTTGGGTGTACTCAAAAAAATTATGCAAACTCATTACCTCAAAAACATTTAGTGAAGTAAACTTGAGATTTTAAAGTAAAAATATCAGTGTATAAAAAGATCATCTTTCTACATGGCTCCTGGCAAATGATTGAATGTGACTTGGGGCAGACAGCCGATCACATGTAAGTCCCCCCCGCCGCCCCAAAAAGAGCTGGGAGGTTGTGTAAAATGTAAATTAAAACCCAATGAAATGATATGCAAATACTTTTTGACTTGTGTTCAATTGATTACCACAAACCAACACTGAATGCCTGTGACCTTTGACACCTCAGGTGTCAATGCATTAAAAACTGCATGAAAAAACCCACATAATAGTGTAAAGGACACTATATGAGCTTTGGTAACACTCTGGTAAACCGTCACTGGTAAACAAAGTTTAACGCTGCATCTATAAATGTAAGTTAAGACTCGACCATGTAAACTAAAAGTTAATAACAAAACAAATAACTTGTTTGCTTTGAGTCCACAATAGTTAGACTAACTTGTTTACTTGAGTGCTGAAAACTAATACCAACATTTCATGTATCTATAAACACACTGGACTCTTTGTTGGCGGTGCTGGCTAGATAACGAGCTACATAAGGTAACTGAAAACCCTTCATCCCCAAACCCCCACATAGTTTCTCATTTGAGCCACATGTAGTTGCTGACCTTTTTTCTTGTTTTGAACTTTGAATGGTTAGTTAGCCGAAAGGCGATGAATTTATATAAAGTTTGTGGCCCATAGAGGTCATACAGACATTAGATGGTCTTATAGACCATGATGCATTGCTGTAGATTAAACGAGCTACAGTGGCCTAAAGTAGTTAAAATGAGCTCAATGTTAAACATCTACAGCAGTAAACAGCAGTAACAGTAAAACAGTAATATTAATCCAAAAACATCAGACATAACAAACAGGGAACATTTTACTGCAGCATGAATACTTTCAGTTTAAGCACATTTATGTGATAATATTTCCAGACTTTTACTTCGTTAAAGTTTTGTGAATGCAGGACTTTTACTTGTAGTGAAGTAGTTTTACAGTGTGATATTAGTTCTCTTGCTTAAGCAAAGGATCTGAATACTTTTGACACTCCTGCCCACCTCAGAGGACTAACATCATGTCCATATATTGTCTCGACAGACAGACAGATCTGGTCTCCATTTCATTCTCACTTCTGTCAGACACAAAGTTAAAGAACAGCCCTGGATGTTACTATAAACACGACACTGACAGACTGCAGCACATCTAACATATCAGTCAGAGGGAGATGCATCATGCTCTGCAAACTGTCACATCAATTTAACATCACTGTGAATGAATCATATCAAAGTTTGAGAGGAAGAAACACAAGTTTACCTGGTTACTGCTCACCGTAGTCACTCTCGGGACGTTACTTTTTCTTTAGTTCTGCTTCATCCTCTCATCAAATTTTTAAACACTGACACCTGCTTTGACAGGCGGGGGAGGCGGGGCCCTATGCAACATGTGTAGTGTGAGTAACAGACCTGGAAAAATCCTCCTCTCCTAAAAATAACTCAGTTTAGGAAAGGCACGACAGAATCAGTCTCACACATGAGTTTGTAATTGTAGTGGCATTTCTTTATGAAAGGCAAAAAAAAAAGCCTCTAAGCAGCAGGCACAGTAACTTCAGCGTGAAGCGAGTGACAGGAGATGTAATCCAGTTTTTAAAAAATCTTTACTGAAGGAAAAGTCACAGTTACATTGTGCCACACGGTTATAAAAGTGAAAATATGGCAATGTTGTGTGTCTATTCGCACATTATATTTTATGTTTCCGAAGATGTATTTTCACTAAATCAACACCATGCTGTCTGCCAACCTGAACGCTGCGCTGTCCATGGTCCTGACACGGAGCGGAGGTTGTTGACAAACAGACAGAATATGTTGCTTCCTTCGGTTCCTGTTTGCTTTTCGTTGATGCAAACTGAACTTTCGGCCATCATTCCACTTTCTCCCGACTATAATAGTCCACAGACAGATACTTTATGAAGTCCTCCCATGTAAAAACAAATGGGAGTTCATTTTGATTTAAGAACGCTGGACATTAGTTTACATTCACAAAGATCAGATTATGATGTTGACGTTGAGGCCAAAATGCTGTAAAGGCGTCTGGCGCTCGCATTTTGAAGTTCATTGTCCTAAATGGCAGAACGCGCACTGAAAGCACCGTGACGTGCGTCAAACTGCCCTGACGCTCCCACCTCGAGCTTGTTTCGATTTTGGAGCGTCAAATGAACCAGAGCTGTTTTTTCTGCAGCTGCAATACGTGTCTGGGGAGAGTTAAAATGATTTTTTTTTTAAAGGGCATGGGCGTGAGAAAGGAGGTGCTGGTGGAGCTGCAGCTCCAGCTGAGACCAGGTAAAATAAATAAATAAATAAATAAATAAATAAATAAATGAACGACCCGCAGCAGAGAGGAGGGAGGGAGGGTGTGTGGAGAGATGGACAGATGTGCCGATTAAAAAAAAAACAAAAAAGATCATGAAACATGATATTACTGCACACTTGTTTGTTCCAAGTCCGATTTGTATACTTTTAAATACTTAATTACTTCATGCCGATTAAATAATCCTCCTCCTCTTCTTCCTCTTCCCCACCTCCTTCTCTGTTTCATCCTCGTCTTTATATTAATTCTAAAGAAATAAAAAGATGCATAAAAATGGCGACCTTTTCCTAAAATACTGCAGGTTCTGTGGTGTTGGAATTTGACGGGTGTCACTTTCAGTGTGTCTTGTCCTTTATTCATGAAAGTGTAAAAGTAGAAAATTTGTGACCCCCTGCTGATGTCGTGCCATGTGATTGGTTGATTCGATATTTGCGTTAACAATCAGTTGAACAGGTGTACCAAATGAAGTGGCCGGTGAGTATGAATTTATATATACAAAATATATAAAACAGACACATATTTGGACAGCTACAGACACCACAGACCGACCATGTGGTCTTTATATTTCAAATTTAAACTGAGGTACCCTTGTAGAACTGGGCCCGTCACCCGTCTCTGTTAACACTGAGGTGCAGCTACCAGCTAAAGTGATAATCGGCAGCACGAATTAAATATTCAGATGAGATAAAACAGTCAGATGATAGTGCCTGCAAGAAAAACATTTACAGCTGCCGGTAAAAGTGAAATTTAACTAAGTGAAATGTAACTGAAAATTAATGAGTTGTTTCAGAAAAAAATCAGAATCAATCTGAAATAATTTCCAAATATTAAAAGAGGAAGATACTTTCTGTTTCACCAGAAACAGCTATTGCTCTCACCAAACTAACTCAAGAGTACCCAACTGGACTCCTTTTGCAAAACATCGTCATCATCATCTTCATTTGAACATGGCTGAAAATAAATAAAACTCACCAAAAACATCTTATCTTGTCTTTCCACTATTACAAAAATCACCAATTCTAGTCTGGTAAAAAAAAAAAAAAACTTTTAGTGCACAAGATGTGAAAAAATCAACAGAGGAGTGAGAGGGAGGAGAAGAGGGATCTGAGATGGTGATTTTTGGAACATTGGCCAAGAACTTATTGGTGAGTTTTATTTAGTTTCTGTTTAAATGAAGATGATGATGACAATATTAAAATTATGGTTTTGCAAAGGGAGTCTGGTCAGTTTGGTGAGAGCAATAACAGCTGTTTCTGGTTAAATAAAATTAATCTTATTCTGTAGCCGGGGAAAGGGATGTCTGGGTTCCCCTGCTGGAACTGTTACCTCTGCGACCTGATTTCTGATATGATTTCGGTTGAAGATGGATGGATGGAATCTTACTCTTTCAAAAAATATCTCTGTCTGCAGGGATCTCTTCCATAATGTTGTCAGACATTCAGAATAACAATCTCAGCCTGTCAGTGGAAAACAACAAAGACTTTACGTGAACATGCTCTGAAGGTGTGCAGCTGCTCGGAGGGATTATGTTGTAGCTCAGTTTCATGTCTGATGGCTGCAGCGATCTCCTTCAGAGTCGACCTCTGGAAGCAGGAAGCTCTTTGAACAAAGTGAGACGAAGCAGAGTTCAGTTCAATAATATTGTAAAGTTTAATGAAGCACAGGAATATGGAAATTAAGCTTTAGATATGACTGAACTACAGTGTGTGGTCATAAGATGCCAAGATTGGTTACAAAACAGGTGGGATGAGCAGAGAATAGAAACCTTTGGAGCAAACATAAGTGAAGGTCAGATAACAAGGCTCTGTTCAAGGTTCAGGGTGTGAAGGAATAGTAAACAATCACACAATCTATTTAAAAAAAATACAAACATTAGTTTTGTTTACAAAAAGGCATGAAGGCATGAATACATGTGATTTGAGTTGGATTTGTGAATGCTGTGGCCCCGGAATGCATTT
>JAJHUR010086458.1:0-11189 GCA_027495735.1 Lutjanus campechanus
AACACTGCAGATTTTCCCCACTGTGGGACTAATAAGGGATTATCTTATCTTAACGTGTAAAAACAATAAGGAAAAAAAGGAAAAACATGAACATTGTGGTTTTTGTAGTTGCTCGCCATCCGCTGCTGTTGGCTTACCAATGGACCCTTTTGCAGTTTGCAAACAATGAGAAAGCTGCGCGCACATCTTGGCAACGGAAGTACGGCGGACCACAATAGCTTGTCAACGGGCCGTCAGTCTAATGAACACGTTTAATAACTTGCAGCCATAGACACCACCAATTGCTCTGAAACAGTAACAATTTTTCGGAAGTTTAAGCAACTTATATCGACTACTGGAATATCAATTCTGAAGTAACATACCTCAATAAACACATTTTTTGGTGATTTTGGTGCTGGTAAAATGTTTAATTCAAACTTTGCAGCTTGATAACTCGTCTGGATGACTGGAGGAGGGCGCTACTTCTGTTGCCAAAATGCGTGCGCAGCTCTTCGATGACGTCAGCTGTAAAAGGGTCTATAATGCATGTTAGCATTTTTCTCATAACATCACTTAGGCACCTGCAGACTATTGGTTGTTACGAGCAAACAAGACTAATTTTTGTCTTTTTTCTGTAAGAACAATAAGGTTTTTAGTGTTCTGATTAATCTGTCGATCATTTTCTTGATCAACCGATTATTTGTTTAATCTGTAAAATTTCAGAAAATGGTGACAAAACTTGATCAGTGTTTCCAAAATCCCCAAATGATGTTCTTAAATGTTTTCTTTTGTCCACAACCCAAAGATATTCACTTTACTTTCATAAACTAGCAACAAAACCAGAAAACATTCACATTTACGGAGCTGATATTTAAGAATTTTGCCGTTTTTTTTATATATTCAAATGGATTATTCGATTTGCAGCTCCACAGATCAAAGAATATTTGGGGTTCGATTGCCTCAGATATGTGCAGCCTCATTGTTCCTTCCCAGGTCATATTTTGAACTTTCAGTGCACTCAAAAATGTATGAGAAAATACACATCATGTCTGCTATCTGAGCAGAGGACATGAGTAATAGCGCCGGAAAAGGAAGACTTATGCCAGCTTTGTAATGCCTTCGTTTTCAAATATGACGACAAATAAAACGCTGAGACCGCACTGATATAGAGGATGGATGAATCCATGAAAGATTAATCAATGTCAACGCTTTATTTATACACACAGGGAGTCAAACCCGACGTCTCAGATAATGGAAGACACGGACAGAGAAAGAGAGACAAAGACGAAGAGCGAAACCAGCTGAAGATTTGGCTTCAGATTGCTCATTTTACTCACTACAAGCCTTCAAAGGGCAACCTTCACTCTCAGATTCACTGATTTGCCGTTTCTGCCTCAGTGGCGGTAACCTTCAGGTCAACCTCCTCTCTTCCGCCTTTATGTCAGAATGTAGCTGTGCTGCCCTCATCATTACCAGCACAGAATTCAATACAGATGCTGTTTTAATGATCCAAGTTACAGTTACACACAAAAAAACAAAGATCATCTGGGTGCTGCTAAACCAAAAGATGAGAGCCAAACTGTACTCCCACAGAATGGATTCAGCTCAGCCGGCTTCAACTCCGGACATCCGGGGGGGCAACAAACAGAGGACATAAACAAAGACCACAGTCAACCCTGACAATACAACTTGGAAAACAGGTTTGACTGCTGATAAGTTTCGACATCGGAGGGTCGTGAAGAACAGCAGAGACCGATGAGGCAAAAAAGTGGAGCAGAAGGGATAAAACAAGAGACGATTCAATGTTTTTAACTGTGGTTGTAGGTGATGCTGCTACCACCAACATAGGAGGTAAGACAATTAAAGGACTAGTGTGTAAGATTTACTGGGCTCTATTGGAAGAATATGGCAGAAATTTAATATAATATTAATCCTAATCCACTGGTTCCCAACCTGGGGTCTGGGTGCCAGAAGTCACAGGGGGTCCCCAAGACTTTGTCTGCTCTGAGGTTCTCAAAATCAGATCTGCACGTCAACTAAAATCACAATTTCTGGGTTCTTACTGCACTTTTTAAGAATTTTCAAGGTTCAAGTTTTTTTTCAGCACCTTACAGCTCTGATAAATAACATATTTATAAACAAAATGATTATTTCACCTCCTAATCACATTAAATCAGATGTTATTGTTATTGTCCATCGCCATGGCTGACAGTCATCGACCACTGAGCCCTCTACCATCGTAAAATCATGATTAAAAGCCTTTTGTATCTGAGGTAGTGTGTCCTCTCAGAGTTGTTGCCCAAGATGTGTTTTTCACACGTGGGAGAGAAAATAATGTGGATTCATTCAACACAAATTATGTTGTTACAAGCTGCAAATTACAGACATACGGTGTCGAGACAAAGACCCTTTTAGACCCAGCAACAATATCATCGTCCATCATGATGTTTCGCTGTGGACATCATCACATGCCAACTTGTTAGACGTCGCCCAGCCCTCGTCTGCGACACCCAGTCGGTTCAGGCCTAAGATGATGCACCCTGACACACAGCAGCCTCTGCACCACGAAGACAAAACATCACAACCTCAATGTCAGCGTGTTGACAACCAGCTCATGGATCATTCCTCTAATTCCTCCTCCCCTCGCTCTCCCCCCTCCCACCGTCGCACCCCTTTCGGGATTCACTGATAAAATAAAAGCGCTGGTTAACGCTGGCATTAAATTCACCCCCGTCACCGCCACGTCGCTGCCTCCATCCCAGCCCCATCCGAGCGCGTTCTGTTACGCCAACCTTGCTGATAACAGAAGATGACAAAGGGAGAGAGCGGCTCTCTGCTGCCTGATAAGGCCGGCAAGGTCACCAAAAGTTTGAGTCATCAGTCTCCCCCCGACCTCACCTCTTAGGGATATCTCTAACGAACTAAGATCAGAGATTAAGGGACTGGATGTGAAGTTAATTAGCACCACTTAGTTACAGCTGCTGCATCTCAAATCTTCACCAAGAAAATCTGGCTGCCGTGCCATCCTGGAACAGACGGGGTCCTTGCCCCCGCTTCTCCAACCCTCCGTAAAACCTCTTCTTTCACCCATCGGCTCTTCTGCCTCCTTCACTGTCCCCTACCAACCACCCAGAACAGATGCTTCCTCTGGACTTGTTCCTACTCTTATGTTGATAAGCAGCACGAACAAGTCAACTAATTTTGAAAATTTAATATCAATTACTCATCAGCCACAGTCTGTCCTCACATTAAACCGGCAAAGAACGCTTTGAATACACTAAATTTAGCTTCATTTAACATCAGGTCTGTGTCAGTTAATGCCAGTCATTTTTAATTAATCCTGATTTAATTACCAAGTTGTTATTCCAACCTCTGACAACTTCAGTTTTATGAGGAAAGCTACGGTGCGTAAGAAAGGAGGTGGAGTTGGCATTTTGTTTAATAATTCTATCCAGTGCGAGCAGATGTCTGATGGAAAATTTCCCTCTTTAGAATATGTTGCTCTTTAGTTGAATTCTTCGCATCAAGCTGAATTCTTAAAGGGAAAATTCAGCACTTTTCATGTAAAGAAAGCTCAGTTCTCCTGCTTGTGGAGGGGTGCCTCAATGCCTACATGTCCCAGGATGCATTGCAGAAGAGCTTTTTTTTTTTTTTTTGCATCATGATGCTAGTCTATAGCTCTGACTTTGTTGGCCAGAACAGAGCGTTAGGTGATAGAGATGTACCAATTTTTCAGTTTCAATCCGATTCCAATATCAGAATTTGGGTATCTGCCAATACCGATACCGATACTGATACCAGCGATCTTTTTTCTCTTTATTTTTCAGTGAATTTACATGAGGCTGAAACTGAACTTCAGTCTGGAAAGCTTGTTTAGTTTGTGTAACCTGTGTAACGGCGTCCTTCAACCATTGTGGGGCGCTGTAGGATTTTGGATTCTGACATTCACACGTGCAGCTGAGAGACGGTCCTCATTTGAATAATTATCCGATTATTATGCTTTGCTGAGAATTTAAGTTTGCAAGTTTATATCCCAAAATGTGTTTGTCATGTGTTTGTTCAGCACACTGTGGTTTATTGTGATTTTTGTTGCTACTTGTCATTTTTGTGGTGCTTTATTGTTACACCATGTGTGAGGTTATTAGGACATTTCTTCACTCACACTTCACAGCTGTATTATAACATTTGTCCTTGAAACGCACAGGTTTCCCTTTAATTATATGTAAATGCAAAATATGACTGAGAAGAACTTTTCTGCTGAGTATAGTGTCTATAAAAAAAATTTGGGGCACCCCTATAGCTCAGTTGGTAAAGTGTGCACGCCCCATGTACAGAGACTATGAGTCCTCTGCAGTGGCCGCTGGATCGACTCCCTCCTGTGGCCCTTTGCTGCTTGCCTTCCCCTCTCTTTCTACCCCCTTTCCTGTCTGCACTTCAGCTGTCACTGTCAAATAAAGACAAAATGCCAAAAAAGATTTAAAAAAAGAACAATAGATTTTGAATCATTAGAACTCACCATTCAAGGTCAATACGGCAACACTGAGGAATTTATTGCTTCACCAATATTGACCAGAGATCCACATGAAAAGTGACAGATTTTCTTTTTAAACATCTACAGGCCGTCTACTGTTGCAAACTTTTTGATGACCTGGTGGAACTGCTGTCTGTCATCTGCACTGACTTTGACTGCGAAGTGACTGCTGGTGAGTTTAACATTCATACTGACAACCACCCCCCAGGACAGCAGCACTAAAAGACTGTGTTGTACTTTGAATAAAAGCCCACACACAATAAGTGGCACAGTCTGACTTTTAATCATCTCCTAGGGTCTACAAAATCTTAATAAAAATTTGAAAAATGCTGATTACAATGTCCCAGAGCCCTAAAGGCCCCTACACATGATCGGCGGTAAAAACGCTTTGCGCTGGCCGTCCCATTGTTTTCCTATGGAGAGAGCAGTGGCGCCTGACTAAGCGGTACCGCTACCCTCGGCGTGGCGCACCGCTCGATACTGCCGCTTACCGCTGCACTCAAAGTTCAAATTATTTGAACTTTGACCTAATTTGCCGCTGACCTTTCAACGCGCAACCAATAAGATAACAGCTCTATGTGATGTGTGAAGCGACTCATACAAGCAGAGGAGGGAGAGAAGAAGAAAGAAAAACTCATTCTCTGTGTGTCTGATTTTCCTGAACTGTATAATACCACTTTCAAAACATACCACGATCTCGGTAGGAAGAGTTATGCATGGTGAAATGTCAATAGTAAGATCGGGCTATCAGGTTTCTGAATACTATATGTATACGTATTTCATCGTTTCCCTCCTCGTCCTCTTTCCGGTGTAACAAGTAGCGTTGGTGTTGCCTAGCAACCGTGAATACCTCGCACTTGTTGATGACGTATCCCTGAGCTCCGCCGCGTCGTTTCTTATCATGTGAAGGCCCCTTAAGTGACGTCTTCAGATGACCTCTTTGCCTCTCAACCAACAGTCCAAAACCCAAAAACTCCTAATTTACTATCAGAAATGACTCGAAGTAGCAAATTATGACATTTAGGAAGCTTGATCTTGAAAAATGATTAATAATCAATTACCGAAATAGTTGGCTACAAATCTTCTTTCTATCAACTTATCAATAAATTGACTCATTGTTGCAGCTCTACAAGCACACGAATGTTCTGCTGGTACAAATAAGAGAGAGGATAAAAACATAAAATAGGGTCAAAATGCAGAACACAAGTGGTTAAATACCACTTTTAACAATGCACACGCCTTATTTGTGACTGTCGACAGGCTGACACACTCTCCAGTGTGCAGTGAACTTGCTTCATCCTTTACTTACAAAATTCTGAAAATTAGACAAACTGCCAGTGCCTTAATATGAGGTATAGAGTCTGTATTTTCCTCCCTTCCACCTAAAAACCAATTCAGCTAGCGTGACACAATTTGACCCTATCAGCTAAAACCTTGAAATAAATTGTGCAGCATCTGAAGTCCTCCTCCTGCTGCCTTGATATTCTCAGGCTTTTTGAAAAATGTTTTTAACTGCGCAGCATCAGATCTTCTGCAAATAGTCAACAGTTCTCTAGTGTCAGGATATTTCAAACAGACCTTGAAAACTGCAGTTATTAAACCACTTTAACAAAGAATAATCTCACTAATGAGCAATTACAGGCTCGTATCAAGCCTCCCATTTGAAGTTTAATCATTCAAAAGGTTTTCAGCTGTTTAACAACCTCTAATCTATTGTTTTTATGTTTTTCAGTCAGGATTTCAACCACACCACAGCACCAAGACTGCTCGTTAGGGTATCGTATGGCATCCACTCAAACAGAGACTAAACACGAGCACACACGCTCAGAAAAAAGTTTCAGACTTGGTGTTATTAGTTCTCAGTGCTGCTTTGACTTCTGCTGCTGCTTTGAATCATATTTGAGGGAAAGGGATTATTACATAAAATAATCTGAGATTAGAAAATTGACAGGTGGAGTTCCACAAGGCTTCGTTCTCGGGCCTCTTCCATTCAACATTTACATGCTTCCTCTGGTGCAGATTAAGGAAAATAACATGCGGGTACCACACAGATTTATAACAATATCACCAGGGGATGATGGTCCCATACAAGCACTGAGGACGTGCATACAGCAAACGATTGTAAGTGTAAAAATTTCTTCAAGTTAAGCAAAGATAAAACTGAAATAATTGTCTTTGGACACAAAGCACATGCATGCACAGCAGGCCAGAAATACTGTGGTAATCATGGACTCAGACATTAACTCTAACATTAAATGCAGTGTAGTGTAACCTGAGTAGTTTTTACATGCTGCAGGTAGGTAAGCTACTGTGGCAACGTGTAGCCACATTCAGCACACACACGGACGTTAACCTGCTTTGCTCGCAGGTTATTGTCGAATTTAATGAACAGCTTCAAATAACTCTGAATGCTCACAGTGTTTTTTCACACAATGTTTAACATTATCAATTAATAATTTCTGCTCAATTTTAACTTCTCTCTGTTAGTCGACTAATTAAAGTTTTTAATTGACAGGGAAATTAGTTGTCAGGAACATCCCTAGTTACTGTGCTCTTTCGTTACTGTTACAGTCACCGTCGTGCCCTCTTCTTTATTTGACCCTCTTGCCATGTAGTTTTGTTTATGTTGTTTAGAGTGTGTGGACCCCAGCCCGTGGGTGGTGCCAGCCAAGGTGGGCATGGGCTGGGTCAGGGATTAGGTCTAAAAACTGAGTCACAAACTGTGTCACACATGTAGGATTTGAAGTCTGTTTAGTTACATCAGGTATTAGGGGCAATGTCTCTTGTGTATTTCTGTTTTTTGTTTTTTTTTATCAAGGTTAGTTAGTTAGACAGAATTTTGTTTTATGGCTATTTTTATTCGTTCTTACCTCTAGCCAGTAGTTAGCTCCTCCTTTTGTTATATTTCTTTCACTGAGTTCAGCAGCACCCATCAGCCCTTTCTCCTTTGCAGTTTTGCCTCCTTTTTTAAAATTGTTTGTCAATTTCCCAACGTTGTGTTAAAAAAATAACTTTATTTTACCATTTACAGCTGGTTTATGTTGTGTTCCCTTTTCCACCACAAGCTCAGGGTCATAACAATTGCTTCTGATTTACCTCTTGAGTGAAAATTCCTCTTTCTTTTCTTATTTCCAATATTTATTTTTCTGGTGTTGATCATTTCTTCACGGAGCTACAGAGATTCTTATTGATCAGACAACAGGAATCTCTCTTTTTGAGATGGAAGCAAGAAAACTGTCAACTTGAAGTGTTATTTTCAGACTCTGCATGTGCAGCACCAGGTCGACCCTCCACGTTGTCATTCTGTGCACTGCTACAATAGCTACCATGTTTCTCTTTGCAGCAAACACCATCAACATTTCTGAAGGTGTTGCTGTCAGCTCTCTTCGCCTGGATTATATGATTGATTGTCGTTCATATTTAGCCGCAATGAAAAAGTTGGGAAACACTGTTATCAAAGAGAAGGACAGTCGAGACTCTGCACTGCAGTCCGACTGTTCTCTAATGATGTGACAAAACTGCTATCAGTAAAGTGCTGCAATTTTATTATAAGATATTTTGATGTGGCTGTGACATCAGTGATTAAGGGTGATAGCATGTGATAAGCGGTAATAGGCTGTCAGTATATTATCTGGTGTCAGGAGAAGGTGATGTAGGAGCAGGATGGAGCAGCAGCAGGAGAGAGAGGACAGTGTGGAGGAGAAGTGCTGCTGACAGCGCCATCTTTTCCCGAGGCCAATAAATGTTATTTCGTAAAATAGATTTACAGGCACAAAACAGACAAAACGAGGAGCAGGAATCATTTTCAATAACCGAAGTGAAGCTCAAATGAACAGCAAAACACCGGTTGCTCCCGCTAATTTGCTAAGGAGGAGATGGAAACAGGCAGAGCGGGGAGTTTATTCTCCTACAGGTGACAACACTGAGCTAAATGCAATGCAGACATCTCACTTATTTACCTCCATCTCTTATTTAGCAGAGCACTTCTCTCCCCGGCTGCTGCTCACTGACTGGAGTCCCTCAATTTTCCACATGCCGTGTGAGTGAACTTAAATCTTTCACTGCTTACATTTTTAAAGATGGTTTCCAGATGGGTCCGTATACACAAGCCCTCCTGGTAACCCAATTGGGAAGGGACTGCAAACAATTAATTTGGTTTACTGTAAGATAATGCACAAATGGAGGGGTGATTATTTTCTCTTTGAAGCCATACTGTACACTAAACCTGAAGGGATGTATGTCATCCCTCTGTTTATGATGCTTTATTACATGTACAACCCTGCACTTACTCATTCAGCTGCAAACTGACAAACATCATCTGTTTATTTTTGAGATATTTTTAATAGAAGATCATAAAGTACTGTAATATCTGACTGAGATCAGATTCAATTAATTAAATGCCTATAACAGGCTTCAAAATGTTTCATAAATGACACAATCTGTTTGTCTGCTAGAAACACAGGAGTCTGGTGGAGCTTTAGTAACTCAAAGTAAATTTATGGTCTTTTTCAGAGAGTTGCTGTGTGGCTACCAGATACGGTATGTTTGGTTTTATTTGAGCAGGTTTTGAGATATTATCAATTACCCTTCACCTGGCAGCAGAAAGTCAGAGACAGACATAAATAATATATATATATATATATATATATATAAACCTGTGCCTGGTTGTATAAAACCACTGAGGTCTCCCTTTTATTTTCGTCTAAAGATGCCTTAGGGGAAAAAAACAGTTTGATGTAATCACCACAATGATTTAAGGGATTTTAAAGGAAAACGCTTTAATGTCTACGAGTCTTTAATCTCTAAGAGTTTACTTAGAAACTTCAAGATCTTGTAAAGCAACAATAAATGTGTGCTCTGAGTTTGTCACACCACAGAAACACGTGTCATTAACCACCACCAAGCCAAGTTTAAATACAAAAGTGGGTCTCAAAATCATGAAAAAATGAGCAGTTTTCTCTGCTCTGAAACGCTGTGGGCGTGTCCGCTCTTCTGTCTAAGTGTCAAACATCAGTAGGACCTGAAAACTACCTGAAACGTGGATGCTACTGTGCGTCTAAGCAGCTTTATTGGACATGTCCAGACATGTTTGAGGCACCAGAGCCGGAGGAAGTGAGCTGAAGTGAACTGCTGGGTTGATCTGGACTGAGAGAGTCGCTGAGGTACATTCATAACTGACCCGTAGGGAGGGTTTTTTTTCCTTTACAAAGATTTTAAGTATCCCCTTGCTAGAAGTTCCTTATTAATAAATCTTCTCAGAAAAATTTAAGGGACCCATAACTGTCTTTTTAAAGTGAAATAATTTGTAGGACATAAGACACTGGTTGAATTTATGATGATTTAAGATGAGGAGGAGATAACAAGGCACATTTTTCAGGACAGGGAAAACCCACTAAACACTATGAGTGATGTGCAACTTGTTAGAGAGTCTAGATTTGATGTTAGCACTCACAACATTGTAGCTAGCGAGCCACACGTTAACACAACTCTGTTTCACATTAACATTAGCTGTATCAGGCAGTTAGATTTTGCCACATCTTCTGCTTGTGTGTGTGTGTGTTTTATTACTGGCTTAGATTTACTTTAGATTATATGCTTGTGCTTTTTTTTTTTGCGAAGAAAACAACATTCTCATCTTCTGTCCAGTTTTTGTGTCCTGTTTCTTTTTGTTTTCTCTTAATTTTTTCCCCTTTTTGGAGAATCTAGCAAACACTGGCAGCAGTGCTGTCTAGTAGTAACATTAAAGAATGATGTAAGGGAAGTGTAACCATGGTAACTGAAGTTGCACATGAGGTTTATAATGACAGTAACAGTCTGTACTGCTGTGAAAGTCTAAGTCTAAACTCTTAGGCAAGGAGACAACCTAAGAGGCTTTATGCACCGGTCCTAAATGAACCCCTCGGCTTTAGGAAATATTAAGTTTGAAACTTGAGGTGGTTTATATGCAACCAGGCACAGCGTCGTACCTTGGAAAGTGGCTCTAATATATAAGGGGCTCTCTGGTGTGTGTTTGTGTTGGAGTGACCATGCTGTTTATCACGGTTAACATTGCTGTTTGTCAGCTCTAATTATCCCGTTAAGCTCAGTTGTGTTGTCTTTGCTCCTACTGTAGAGGAATAAATCTTATTCATGTACGACATTGTTGTTCAGTGTTTATCAGGCTTAACTCTACAGCAGCTATGTGTGAGAGGCACAAACTGGGGCTACGCTTAGGCAGCGTCCCATTGTTTCTTTATTTATTTGGTGCAGCAGCTGCTACCACAGTTGGGGAGGTCAGCATATGAAATAGACCTCGGAGTTCTGCCTGTTTTGTCACACTCGGGAGGGAAGAGGGAATTCTGCTTCAAATCCAAGCAGACACGTACAAGACTTTGAGCAGAAAAAGCAGGTTTTTTTACACACTGGGGGCTCCAACTTCTGCCCGGTGCAAAGCGTCGCACAGCGCAGCGCAACTGCTAATTTCTGATCAATTCAGTTGTCATTTTCATGCCCAGTTCTCACGTTGAGTAGGTAGCAAATGTACTTGTGTCCATCTCTGCACCCAAGGGTGTGTTGGTCTTAAAATGAGGTGCAGTCAGGCGCATTGTTGATGCGTTGCTTTCCTGTGGCAGCAGAAAGTGACTGTACCATTGACCAAGAAAAACCTGGTCTGAAGTTAAAGGTGATGTATTTTCCTGCT
>JAJHUR010086459.1:0-11984 GCA_027495735.1 Lutjanus campechanus
AAAAAAAAAAAAAAATCACAACAAGGTCCCTGTTATGAAACCTCACTTTGAAGAGCAAATTGTGTGAAGTTCTTTCATTGAAGACTTTTGATCTAAACCTCTGTGATCCGGCCTCCTCGCCTCTGTATGGCAGATTTATGTGATGTATCAAAAGACTGCTTATAGCAGAGGGACAATGGCTGCTATTAATGTCTGTTAAAGGGATAGTGCAGATTATTTGAAGTGTTGTATGAGGTACTTGTCAATAGACATTTTACTGTATTACCTAACGTAGGTGGCTGTCAACATGTCCCTAGTATTGAAAAGCAGAGAGGAGTACCAGCACAGATGCTAAGGCTGTAGACAGGGTCAGCAGCCAAATGTATTTTAGCCACTAAAAAAAAAAAGACCATATCAGTTTACGCTGTATGTAGAATATTTTCAAGACTTTACTTTGACATCAGGCAGCCTTTTCAAACACGAAACCTTTGTTAAATAAGTCAAAATATTGCTCTGTCTTGTGCTCAACCAGATTCCATCAGCAAAAACAGTCATTTTGACTCGCACAGCACAGGAGTTGCTGGTCTACCATGATGGGTTAGTTTGTTTGTGTGACTGTGATGAATCCGAACTATCCTTTTAAAACAGCAAAGTCTTCTAACAACTAACTAACCAGTGGAGCCATTGGAGTCTGGCTGGTTTGAAGAAGACCAAACAAACAAAACATAAACTTCAATTGATATCGATTTATTTTAGGTGATTAAATTATGTTTTGCTGCTGACCATGTCCACAGCAGTACATTGCTTAGCTTCCTACACCAGTAATTCCTGCTACTTCTCCAAACTTCAAACTGTCAACTGCCATCTACTGTTGAAAATATACTGACTATGGTTAAGTACCTCTTACGTCCCCACCTCAGATAATCTGAACTTCTTCCTTTAAGATCGAGCCAGTTAAGAATGAGTCCCATATTGTACCAAAGGACACTCTGCTCTGTTTTGGTCAGAATTTCTCCCATGGAAATCATAACAGTGAAACATTTATTGTCTCCAAATATCTGCACAGCACAGCAGCTACAGTTTCTGTTTTGTTTTTCTGCACAGTTGTACATGCTTCTTCACATCTTCTTAATTGCTTGAATATAGGCTCATTAGTGACTCATTTCATTGTTGGTAGCTTCTGACGATGGCTATAATTTTGTGAAGAAATGCTTTGGTAGTTTTGTGTTGTGGATGTAGTTAAGGAGCTGAGTCTGCTTCCAGCACGTGTTGCCAGGGATCTGTAGCCATGCACTACTGAGGAAAATTTGTTATTACGCAATCCAGAATGCAGACACCCCCACGTTCCTTTTAATAAGCTGTTTCCCAAAACAGAGAGCTCTGTGTGTGTGTGTGTGTGTGTGTGTGTGTGTGTGTGTTTTTCTTTTGGAAGGGCCAAGGTGTTCACAGATTATTTAGACTTTAGGACTGACATGATAGGAGCATTATTGCCACAACAGCTGAGTAAGACTGAGAAATACTGCATATGCTTGTAGTGAAACAAGTTGGCATTTCATTTGTAACGATTTAATGCATTGTTTTAAGGCAGATGCTATTTGCAACAGGGTTGGAAGAGCCAATGTGGTCTATATTGCCTGGTATGGCAGAGACAAGCACCCAGATATCTGTAGCCAACAATGCTATTTGCATACATAGCCACATTGGCTATTTACACTTGCATGGCCGAGACAGACCATGATCCCTTCCCAAACCTAACCAAGTAGTTTTGTGGCCTAATTTAAACAAAATGTGACGTTGGTTAGGTTTCGGTTTGGTTTGGAGTATCTAATTGAACCCAGGTACAAGTAGGCACCCGGCAGCTATTTGACTGTTCACACCTGATCCCCTTATTTTAGCTACAAAGAGCAACAAATTAGAGGGATGGGTTAAGCACAAGGCTTCTCTGCAGGAGAGCGAGTCTGAGTCCCACTGTAGATTTGACAGTAGTGTGAAATTACATGTCAGTTGCAGTTTGGTTAGGTTTAGGCAACAAAACTACGTGGTTAGGTTGAGGGAAAGATCATGGTTTGTCTCTGCTATGCAGGTATAAAAAGCCACACTGGCTTTTTAACAATAGGCCTACATGCCATAAATACAAGAAAATACATTTCTTTGTATTTTATATGAAAATCCAATCGTGTTCTTTGTGTAAAACAAAATATGAAGTGTGCTTACTTCAACCAACATCATGACATCCACCCATCAATCAGTCTGTAACTTTTAAGTGGCACAGAGCTAAGATTAATTACTTAGCTAGATAGCAACAGCATGGTACAAATTCCTCCCAACATTATGTCCTCTCAGCCTATCCTGTTTCACTCAGAAATGTGTCACGATACGGAAACTAAATACTCTGGAAATGACATTTCATCTGGACTTTAAAGACCGTTCAATCAACATCAAAAACTCTCTCCAAAAGCTAAATAACACAAAAACATGAATGTATTTTGTAATGTTGTCAAGACAAGACAACTGGTGCTTATTTTCACTCAGCGGCAGGTGTCACCTCAGTAGAGGATATAAAATAAAGAATTGAAGCTGGGATAGGGTTGGGGTTTTTTTGTTTTTTTTTTGCCTCATTGGGCAAAAGTTGCATAATAACCCTTAAGCATAAAGTAATTTAAGAGGTCTGAGAGAAAACTGGTCTTCTGCTTCTCTTGACTCCAGTCACAGGTTGATAACATAGTACATTGTTGAGTCTCATTCCCAAAATGTCAGTGACCTGTCTGTCTATCACAGAATCACTTAGTGCATCTTTTAGTCAGATTTTATAAAAAAAAAAATCTTTGATGCTGTCTTTAGGAAAGAGCCGTGCTCTTTTTGTTTCTAGCAAGAGGAAAACGTCACAGAAAAACGTTTGTTTTGACTGCACTTTATATCTTTAAGATATTATCATGGCAATTTGGGTGTTGTGCTTTATGTCATTCTTATGAAATGAAGGGAAATTGCTGCTATTAGTGTCGCTGTGAGATGATTTGGAGGAGGAGAAGAATGATGATGATGTGCTGCAGTATCATCATGTCTTATCAGCAGAGGCTGAGATGTGCAAATCTGTAAAGCTCCCTCTTACTGTGCTGTGAAAATCAGGCCCATTTCCCTCACAGCAGCACTCTGATACATTGGTTAAACTATTGAGCTCCAGAGGTACAGTGCAGCAGTGATACCTTACTTTATGAAAGTCATTCATTTAGATTTTCTGGCTTCTCTTTCACATCCTCTGAGTGATGGAAACTAAAGCTGCTACTAGCTGCTACCAAACACTGTGTCTCCTTGTACAGTGTAGATCTGTCGGTTTCTTTTTTAAACCCAGCTCTCCGTTCCTCCCACAGTTACTTGTCTCTGCATTTGCACTTTTGTGTATGTGTGCACAGCTATATCTTTATATTGTTTCTGTCTAACTTTAACTTGAGCAAAAGGAAAAATAAGAGCCATTCAGGCTGTGCCTTCGAGAGGGACAGAAAGCCCTCCAGCTTGGTCAGCCTAGTAACCAGGCTCTGTGCAGCACACTCAGGGAAGCAGAGCCACTTGCTTGTGCAGCAAGTCCCATCCCCCTCCTCCCACATTCCCTCTCTCCCTCTTCTCTCCATATTGTCCTCTTGCCCATTTCCCTCAGTGTTATAAATTACAAACGACACAAACCTCCAGGCCTAATGCCCTGCCATGGACGCCTTCCAAGCTGCACTTTTTGGAGAGCCAAGAGGCTGGCTTCATTGATAACACCGGGCACACTGTCCGTCTCTCCATTTGCTGGCAGGAGGAAAAGCCCAAGACGGGCCCTTCACAGGCCCGAAAGACACCAGCGCTTTTTACAATCAGCTGATGGAGGCTATACTTTTCTGAGACTTCAGCAGTGGTAGTGTTTCATTTCAGCTGGCCATGTAAAACGAGTCAATAATGATTAAAACATCTTTATACATACTTATACATGATGCCTTACTATTTAATAAAGCTTTACTCGATTTACTTTACATTGAGGTGCAGAATATAATGTATAGGCATAAACATGAGAAATTAGATAACATAAGCAGCATGACTATAGCAATATAAGCATGAGTAAAATGCATCAGTGAGGCCCAACATACATCAAACATGCCACATAGCAATAAAATCTCAAAAGCATCAACATTATCAAATAGAAACACCTGCCTCAGTGTTTCATAAACATGAAAGAAGAAAGTGAAAGTTTATGGAAAGTTTATCAAATGTCTGTGGGAAACTAATCAAAGTCATTTTGGGGGACATTTAGAAAATTCTCACACCACTGCTTCTGGTTTCTGAGAAATTGGCACTCGAGGAGCATTTATTAGCAAAAGCCAATGAGCCATGAAGTTTGATTCTGAACTAAACAACTACAGTAACACATCTCTATGTTAAGAATAAATGCCCTGCATATTTTTTTAAAACAAAATAACAGCACAAAGAATATAGAGATAACTTAATAAACAAAAAGTGTCACCTCATATTGGTTGAATAGAAAGTAGCTCTTTCTACCAGCTTACAAAACACTGACATTGCAGGCATCACAAGAGGTTCTCTTGCTGCTTTCGTTTTACAAATTGCAATAGTTCCACTCTGAACTCAAACCTTTACCAGGTAGTTTAGGGAAGTGGTTTCCAAACTTTTTCTGGCATGCCCCCCGTCAGAAGCTGAAAAAAGTTCATGCCCCCCACCCCACATTTATTATCAATGACTGACAATAATTGATGAAGCAACTTATAAAAAGGGATTAGGAAATAAAGATCAGCATGACAGCATCAGCAAACTCTTGTTTATTCCCCCTGCATACATAAATCATTTCATTTGACTTTGTTTTAGTCTATATTTCTCTCCTGGTCATCCACGGCCCCCCCTGCGGTGACTCTACGCTGGTGGCCCACCAGGCTTAAGTTAACCCCGCACTGGGCTTAAGCATCAGGCAATTTAATTTTCAGGGCATGTATTTTTAAGATGTTTTGAAAGAGTTCGGTTGGAAACATAAATATAAAGGTTAAAAAGCTCACCAGTGACATCTGTGAGATAAAACATGAATGCGCTAGCAGCAAAGTCCCTCCCTATCCCGTGTCTGTACGGTAGTCAGTGGTGAGAAACGAGTGATTTTTTTTAATCTCATTTGATTTTATGCCATGAATTGCCATACAATGATGTTTGTCAATTTAAAAGACAATTTTGTGAGACAAGAAAGTTGCAATTTACTTTCTTTTGTTGTTGAAAACATTCCAAGACTGTATACAGTGTCAGATTCTTTGTAAAACTCTTCTTTAATTTTGTAAAATTTGTGTTGCATAAGTGACTTGTTTATAAACACACATTATGTAATAATATTTCAAAATCTCCAGTCAGCTTTTAGCGCCGACTAAATGTAGGTCGCCACATGGCCCTAAAATATTATCACGATATTTCAGGGTATTCTGTGATAGTGATATTCTTAATGATATGATAACACACTGAAAAATATTTTTGGTTCAGAACTCACAATAGCTGTTGAGCTCTTCTCTCAGACTTTTTGTTCTCCTCGTACTCAACCAGGTGCTTCTGTTTGAGCTGGTGAAAGTAGTTTATTGTATTGCTTCCTTTGCTGTTATAGTTTTCTTACACTTCTTACATATTACACTGGTTTGTTATACATCTGATCTCTTGTAACCAAACTGCTTCCACACTACTGAAGTTGCTTCCCTTTTTGGAACTAACTCCTCCAACATAATGTTGCCATTATCATGATATGATTTTTTTAATCATGAAAAAAGTTCTAACTATATATCATGAACGATATGATACAGCGCACCCTTAGGTCCCTATAAAGTCTGTGTTATGGTTTTTCACATTTCCGTGATTCCAGTCTTGGTTATGTTATCACAGAAACTTCAGGGTTCTACCTTAATGCTGCCATCAGTCTGTGGCTGGCCCTCGTCAGGCCCCCGTCAAAAGAGAGACTTGGCAGCCAGCCTCTGTCAAAAGATACTTGCCACCAGGCCTAACAACTTTGTTAGGGGAAACACTGCTTGTAACAGCTCACACGTTCACATGAAAACTGTAGCTCAGAGTGTCAGTCGCCAGTTAAAATATAAATTAAACAAGTGTCACATTGGCATCTTTTACACCACCTGGTTAAAAAAAAGGCCAAATTCAGATTTTTGTGTGATGTGACACAGATGAGATGTGTATTATGAGCTGTAAGTATAAACAGGTAAAGCAGTTGTTATACAGTGTTTTCAGATGGTTTTTGCAACACATCCGTCTGCAGAAATAAACCATATACACCAGATATCTGCTTTGCAGCTTTGCTGTAAATGCACAGATGCATTTTTAGGTCATTCAGTTCTCTTAGTATGCCTGCACTTTTTGCCTCTCTGGTGTCTCCCATCTAACAGCAAGGGGGGAAACTGCTAGTAGAGCCCCACTATGGTCTGCAGGCCCCTGCCACTGCTCCAGCTGACCCCCTTTAGACCCAGATCCAGGCTCTAAGCTTTAACCCCATCCACAGCTGACGCTCCAGCTTGAATTATTATTCCTGTCCTGCTTGCATCTATTGCAGATGGTGGTTTTGTTGTATGGTTGTGCTGTGCTCATATAGTATTTTAGTGAGTTCAAGCCTTGGCATCCTGGTTTGTTGTCAGTGTTGGTAGATATTCACTTTACTGTTCAAAATCATTGTAATAGTAATTATATTTTAGCATGTTTTTTTTCCTTCAAGGATAAGAATTCTAACACTTTTGAAGCAATGGATTATTTTTATGAATAATGAAACAAACTTAATATTGAGAGAAATACTTAAAGCCATTTCAGAGTTACACGGTGTTGGTTGACACCCAGTAACTCCGCTGTACTTTAATTAACACAATGATAAACAAACGGGACTTCTTTTACACTTAAAATGTTACCATAAAGGAGCTGTATGTAGCAATTGCACGTCCAAAAATGAGCACTGCAGTCCAAATAGCAAGTTGGAGCCATAGATTGTATATTAAATAGGTTGTAATCCTATTTAATATATGATCTGTGGTTAAAGTGAGTTGTTTTTTCCCTGCTCTGCAGGCTGCAGGAGCACCATCAGAGTGCAGGATGCGCACACCATCATAAATTGACAATAACAAGCAATGACAAGTCCAACACTGTGAGTTGATCAGCTGTTTATGGCTGTCAAACGTCAACGTAAAGTTAAGCCTGAAAATACACACTCACACTACACATTGGAGTTTGAGTTAAGTGGCTGTCTGTCTTACTGCCTGCCAGACTCCATTAACATATTACTCAATGTAACAGTTATAAACATCTATGCCTTCTACAAGATTATTAATGGTTTCTTATGACTTGTAAACAGACACTCTGATTAATGTGACATGGGCAAACTGAAACAGTTATTCCAGCCCAGAGAAGAAATAATCCCTCATGATATATCATGGTCATTTTGTGATTTATTACAGTAAATATATTACAAATCTCTCCTTTAAGCTACAGTTATTAAAGGTGAAAACTAAAACATCAGTATGTTATTCTTATCCTGACAATTTATGTAGCCAGATTTGAGAATAAATGTCAATAATCACTATTGGCAGCAGATTGATGATTCTGTGTGAATGGGTGTTGTAAAAAAAAACAAAAAAAAAACAGCACAGGACGCAGGACGTCCTTGCAGGTTTCATGTTTTCCTCAACAACCCACATTCTCAAAGCTTATTGCACAAAGCACGGGAGCTTTTTTTATCGAGTACTTAGCTCATTCTAGCTTTAAGGATTTCGCCCGGCTAATTGTTTTTATTGAGGTATTAATTATGAGTTTTAAAGCTCCAAGTACTCTGTGCCAAAAATGCGTGTTTTCAGGTGTTTAATTAGCTCGCTCTTTCTCTGTTACAAGTGCGTAAATTGTTCTGGTTGTAGTAGTGATGGTGCTATGTGACATATTATTGCTGCTGATTTCGGGGATTTTCATTCCTTAAGTTTATTATTAGAAGTATTTAAATAACATTTTAAACATGTCAGTGATTTTTTGCACAGTTGTTTTCTTACAGTATCACAATTTACTGCATGCGCTTGTAAAAAAGTGACTTAACAAGTTATACAGTGAATGGCTGCATTTATACAGCCCTTTTTTCAATTTCTTTACAATGTGCCTCTCATTCACACACAGCACTGGCACAAGGCACTGGTTTGACCATCAGAAGAGCTATTGAAGAAGCCAGGGATTGAACCAACAAACTCAAAAATGGGAGTTAGAGTATCTTTAGCTTCCATAGTGTGAAGTATTTCCAAATGAAACAGAATAATGTGTATGGTATAATTATGAGAGGACTTCAAATCTAATCCCTCAGATCTGAATGGACCGCTCAAAGGCGGATGTGGCTCAGCAAATATGGGGCTGTACAGATATACAGTTTGCCTCCACCCACACATCATGAGGCGGAGGATGAGAGAGACATTATAAACCTCAATTTCGAAAAAGTTGGGAAGTTATGTAAAACGTAAATGAAAACAGAATGCGATGATTTGCAAATATCTGTCCTATGTCCCATGTTTAACTGAATACAGTACAGAGACAAGACATATAAGCTTAATTGTTCTTTGTAAATATACACTCATTACACTACATTATATTTACCACTGCTATACATCATCTTTTTTTTTTTAACAACACTCACTCAGCCTTTGGGAACTGAGGACGCTAATTGTTGAAGTTTTGAAAGTGAAATTCTTTCTCATTCTTGCTTAATATACAACTTCAGGTGCTCAATAGTCCATGCATTCATAATGCACCACACACTTTCAGTGTGAGACATGTTTGGACTGCGGGCAGGTCAGTCTAGTACCTGAACTCTTTTCCTATAAAGCCACACTGTTGTAATACAAGCAGAATGTGACTTTGCCAGGGATGGAAGTAAATCAGAATCAGAAATACTTTATGGATCTCCAGTGGGAAATTGCTCATGTTACAGGTGCTCCTTACAAGAATAGAAAAAATATATCGCATAGGGAAATAAGATGTTTAAAAAATATATACAGGAAACTATCAAATATACACAGAGACAAAATGGCAACAATAGATAATAAAACCGAATATACACAGTGAATATATTCAGTAACTAATTACAAATACTCAATTTACCTTAATTACAGTAATTTGAGTTTTTTGGGATACTTGTACTTTTATGAGTAGATTGTGAAGTCTGTACTTGAACGTAAAGGTTGCATTACACCATATAATCTACATAGTTACTTTAAAAATCATAATGGAATAATGAGTACAATTTGAATTAATATCCGAACCTTTCATCTACAATTTTGTAACCAACAATGTGATCTGATCACAAACAGGCCAATGAAAACAATCGCATGTGAAATCACAGATGAAAAAACCTGCAAAATCACTGCACTGAAAACGCTGCAGCAGCACAATTTTGGAGTAGGTGTTTTGCTGATTAATCATTAATCAATTAATCACCATTAATAATTTAACCAATTAAGAATGTATTAATCAATATTTAATCAATTGTATAAAAAAATCTCAGTAATTGCACCATATTTGACATTGTTTTGTCAGGTGGAGCCATTTGTTAATAAGGAATCTTGAAAAGTTCAAAAATGACGAAAGAAAAACAGAATAAAGTTAAATGAGAATAAAATAGATTTTAGACAGAAGATTTGGACAAACAGGTTGAATGCTGCCACTGATAATGCATTAAACATCAGCGGTTAAAAAGTAACTAATACTCTAAATACTTTCAGAAGAATACGTTGTAGTATTTTTCTAGCACCAGTACTTATACTTGTAATTGAGTAATATTTTAGTCATGTAACAGTGCTTGTACTTGACAGTTACCCATGATGCCATGGGCTCTAACACAGCCCATACTATCACAGATGCTGGTTTTTGAAGTTAGCGCTGGCTACAGTCTGGATGGTCTTTTTCCTCTTTAGCCCGGAGGTCACAAAGTCCAGGATTTTCCATGTCAGATGAGCTCTGGTCCAGGGAAGTCTGCAGCGTTTCTGGATGTTGCCGTTGCTTTTGCTTTGCATCATAAAATTTTTACTTTAATTTGTTGAAGAAGTGAAAAACCGTGCTTACTGACAGCTGTTTTCCCGCATGTTCCTGAGCACATGTAGTATCCTTTATACAATTATTTGGGTTTTTAATGCAGTTTTTAATGCAGCTCTGCCTGAGAGGTTAAAGGTCAAACGTCAAAGGCATTCAGTGTTAGTTTGTGACCTTGCCCCTTACATGCAGAGATTTCTCTGGATTCTCTGAATCTTTTAATGAGATTATGGATTGTGGATGTTATAAATGCCTGAATTCCTTGCTGTTTTGTGTTGATAAACATTGTGTTTAAACTGTTGGACTATTTGCCCACACACTTTTTCACAGAGTGGTGAACCTCACCCCATCCATGCTGATGAATGATTGAGGCTTTCTGTAGCATTCCACAACTTTCCCAGTCTTTTGTTGCCCCCGTCCCAACTTTTCTGAAAGATTTTGCTGGCATCGAATTCAGAAAGAAATTGATTTCAACCACAGTCTTTGATGGGTGAGGTTAACTAGTCAAATCATAATTTTTAAAATAAGTTTATGTAAATGCCCAGAAGTCCAGGATGTTTTCAGGAAAAGAGAGAGATTCTGATGTGAAATGATTGTGTCATGTTTAGCATTTTGCAAGAAGTAGTGGAGCAAGAAACATGAGGACACGGGATTACAACTTCAATGTCTTTAAAGAAATAGTTCAATATTTTGAGAATTACACCTTCTTATTTTCATTTTAACAATGATTTTAGAGTATTGATATCAGTGTGTTTTGTGCATTAAAGTGAGGCTGTGTAACTTTTACTGAACAGCAACAAATTTCTCTTCATATACAAACTGAACCAATGAGAGATGAATCACATTACAGGATACAGCTTGGAGGTGCTGGTAGGCTTTTTTTCCCTTTGAAGTGAGACAGGCTAAATGTTTTCCCCTTTATCCAGTCTATACTGAGCATTTTTATATAATAAATAATAGTTTATATACAGTATACACCTGAGGTAAAGAAAGGCAAAGATGTAGCGAGTAAAGATGAATTTAACATTATAACTCTGCCTCTGACTTATCAAAATAATGTAACATACATCACTAGTGTTGTAATCACAACAAAAACAAGAAAAGTTATGACAAAAAAAAACAACAACACATTTATTATTGCTTCACTCAGCTGCATCGCTCAATAAAAAAGATTTTACAGAACAAAAACTCAAAAGTGCAAAAATAAAGAGCATCACTGTCCATACAAAAATAAAAGATTTACAGAATGAAAACTGTACGTTGTTAGGGATTAGCGTTTGAATGTGTGTTGGGAGTACATTATATTGTTCAGCCCCTCTCGCCCATCGCCTAGGCAACCACGGATGTTTATATCAGTAAAGTGAGACAGATGACAGCTCGAAAAACCAGCGTGGTTTTGCAGTGTTTTAAACTAGATAGAAATAATGTTGAATGTAGACTATGACAGAATAAGCTGATACATTTATTCACTCAACTGGGGTAACGTGACCACATTAAGTACAGACACGGACTTAAACCTGGAGAAGCTGCTGCTGTTAGCACTGCTAACGTTAGCCACACTGTGTGGCAGGCTGACAGCTGACAGTCAACTCCGGGTTGGATTAATATGTAATGTATTGCACAGCGCAAAGTAGCGCGCAGTTCGGCGGCATTTAAAGTACGATTTGGCGATTGTTGACTGTGATTAACGGCTTCAAATGGCTCTTAATACGCACAGTATTTTTACGGACAGTGTTTAACATTATAAATTAAATTCTGTTCAATTTTAACTGTTTTCTGAGTGTTTTCTTAGTGTTAGACTAGTCGACTAGTCTAAATTAAATTTTGCGTTTAATCTTCAGGGAAATTAGTCGTCGGGAACATCTCTACTCCAGACTGCTTGCTGGCTGGCGGTGCAGCGTTAGCCGCAGCAGTCCTCTCATCCTCATACTCTCTCCATATAC
>JAJHUR010086460.1:0-16255 GCA_027495735.1 Lutjanus campechanus
ATGTTCTGTTGCTACTGTTCTCTCTGCTTCTGTTCTGTTCTCTCTCTCCACCCCTCCCTTCTCCTTTTCCCTCTCAAATCCGACCGGTGCCGTCAGGTCGCCGCCCACCATGTGTCTTGGATCTGTCCGAGGTTTCTGCCTGTTAAAAGGAAGTTTTTCCTCGCCACTGTCGCCAAAGTGCTTGCTCATGTGAGGATTGTTTCAATTGTCGGATGTAAATATGATTATAGAGTGTGGTCTAGACCTACTCTATATGTAAAGTGTCTTGAGACAACTTTGTTGTGAATTGGCGCTATATAAATAAAATTTGATTTGATTTGATTTGATTTGATTTGGAGGGAAATCCGCCATAACACCCGGGCACGACGGCCCCCCAAAAGCCTCCAGTTACTTGAAATGGGAATGAGTGATTCTGAGGTCTTTGAGGTCTGATGAACGTAGTGGTGCTATGCTTGGGAGGATCCATGGCCCATGATCTGCATTAGGTGCTCTGGGAGGCAGTGGTCGCAGCTCCAATTCTGAAGGAGTGACTAGAGAAATAAATGGGGAAAAACCAAACAAGGAGAGTATGTGGTGGAAATGCTGGTGGATATCCTGGTCAATGTAACCCGTTTTTGCTGGCTTTTCTTCTGTTTAGCTGGTGGATGTGGGTGAGCTGTCCCTTTAAACAGGAACGCTGGTGTCACCGTGATGGTGTGTGGACGGGATATGCGTGGTGACGTCAGGCAAAAGTGAATCCGTGTTGAAGGAATTACGGGCTGACATGAATGTGTCGAAAAGTTTGCCTTATTGTTGGTTCTATGGAAATAGATACCGTCGTCTTTCAGTGCCCTCTGCAGAGTGGCTATAGACCAGTTGGTGATTTTGGGTGAAGTCTGATTGTCGTGGAACCTCGCCTTGCCATGGAACTGGTGGCGCTGTAAAGCTGGAGTAATGGTGGAGATGACGGGAGTCCAGAGTTTTTCTGGGAGGTGGAGGAGTTTGAGAGGTGTAACGATGGCCACGAACAGATCTCGGATTTCCTTGTCCTATCTTTCCCGACAAGGGAGGTGGACTGGAAGATGCTGAGGAATTGTCTGGTGAAGTGTTGTCGTCTTGGACATGGAGAAGCGATGAGCTGGTGTGGTGGCTTGCTGGACTTGCCCGCTTGCTAGAGAGCAGGATTGCTGATAACGGAGTCTCACAGATGGATGCAGCGGAGACATTTTCGTCCTCTGCGGTTTCGGCAGTCTCGGCTGCTGGCGTGGGCTGATGAAAACTTCGGAGGTAGTCATCCTGGTTACGTTCAAATACCTCTTCTTACAACAGGGATATCGAGATGGAATCCGTCTTCAGGTGAGGTGAGTAAATGGACTAAGTGGGAGGAATTGATCAATGAATGTAGTATTTTCTTAATGGTAGCGAATCAATGTTGTTTGGTTTCTACTCTGGTGCGGAATATGAGAGCGGAAAAGGGGGAAAAGGTTAGGTGGGTATTTATGCCAGAAGAGGCGTGGTTGAGGTGTGGTCCTGCTCCTGAAACTCTGCTAGAAGCTTCCATTGCGGACAACTGCAATTAAAGAGGCTGATGGTCCACAAGGGACTTAACCCTGGTCATTCAGCAAACTATGGTTAAAAGAAAGGATAGTTGGAAAAAAAAGAAAATGTCATATGTGATGTATTTAGATTTGCTTGTTAGGTCTAAAGGTAAGTCCGGCACATTCCAACCTGTTTCATACAGCCTCATCTCCAAGATCCTGGTTGGAAATGTTGGTTGGTACCAGCCCCCCTTTCTCCCGCTGCTCCTCTTCTGGCTGGCGGTTCTGATGCCTACACAGTCAAACATTTGCTGGATTTCCATCGCCAGGCAGAGGCTCATAATTCTCTCTCTCCTTCAGCCTGTGGTTGACCTGTATGAACTGGACTTATGCAGGCTCATGTCTGCAGGCTAAGCAAGGTGTTCCAGATGTCCATCTCCCCTGCAATGCTTCTTTGGACAAAAGAGATGGGTTCTCTTTCTAGCTGAACATCCCTAATAAACCTGCAAAGTAAGGCCGCCATCCTAATCAGACCAGGCTCCTTTGGACTTGAAGGAACTCTCTATTCTGAGCTCCTTCCAGACGTCCAAGGTCCCCACCCTATCTCTGAGGCTGAGCCCAGCAATCCTACAGAAGAAACTCATTTTGACCTCTTGTATCCATGTTTCCATCCAGTCTTGTTGGTGACTATACCCAAAGCTCATGACCGTAGGTTTGGATTGGAACATAGATGGACAGGTTAAAATAAACTACACATTAATATATCAGCTTATGCAATCTTTGGTCCACAAATATGTCTATAATAAGAACTGTGCTGACAACACATATGGGGAGGTTTCATTATATAACACACTGTATGGCGTTATAAGGGTTTAGCAGGTAATATGTTAGAGATGACCTCTTCAAACATCCAACTGTAGCATTTATTTAATTTGAAAATGCAATTATGTGGCATTGTATTTTATATTCACAAATATCACAGATGTTATATGCAAGACAAGTGTGGTATGGCATCAGATTATCAAGAGAGAAGGCATTTCATTGTGTTTCTACCTCAGAAAAAAACATGCAATAGGCCTTTTGATTTCAGTCGGTCTCCATCAACTTTCAAGAAATCTGAAATACATTATGAGTAAATAAATCTGTTGAAGGGTTAAAATGCACTTGTGGTGACAAAGCATTGCAATAGAAAAACTGGAACAATACAGTAACAGTTTAAAGATACCCTGTGATGTCTGAATTTAGAAAAGGAGGTTGCACTTCAACAATGGGGTTCTCAGTCGAGTGCTAGACCCAAAATCCAGTGAGCGTGTTCCAAAAACTTGAAGAGGTGGCAAATCTCGTTGAAGTCAAGGATGACAATTTAAATTTTTCTGGAATATACCCTGTAATGTTTCTGATCATTAGTGGAGCAGTGTTTGCCTGGGATGGTTTTGTTTCTGACACTCACACTTGGAGTCACCAAAGTCTGATATTTTTTTAAATGCTACATCTTGTTGTTTTGTGACCTGAGACTTTGTCAAACAGAAAATATTCAGCTGGTTAGTAGCAGTTAAGCTGAGAAACAAACCTGTTGATTGATTTTAAAAGCATTGTTTCAAGTCATAGTACAGCATTTTATATTTATTCCACATCCTTATATTGTATTTTAAAGTTCCAGCTGTAATAAGACTATTATCATCCCAGGAATCAAGGAGAAATTAGTCGTCGCATTTCATTAATGCAGTCCACGAAATTCTAAATTATAAAAATTCCACATTGCAAAAACAAATTTGCACATTATTGAAATAAATATAAGATCTTTGCAACTGTCTAGAATATTTTTGTCTCCACAATATAAACCACAATATGAAGACAATACTTTTTTCCCCAAAGAGCAGAGATACACATTCCTGCTCTAAACAGACGCTTGCAACGTGAAGAAAAATATTTATTTTTTATCATGCAGAAATCTTTTATATGATTGTCTGATCTTCGCTAGGTTAAATCCATACATTAAGGGGGTGATCATTGGTTGGCAAATCAGGACATATACAGACAAAATAACTCGTACTTCATCAGGTACATGGGCCGCATCAAGCCGAGAATCAACTAAGTGAAAAATGCAGCCAACAAGCATGTTTGACACTGAGACAATCTGAGGTGTGCAGGTGGAGACGGCTTTTTGTCTGTTTTCTTTTGAGGTTTTCAGACAAACAGTCAAAATCTTTATGTAAGAGACTGAAATGAGACTAAATGGGATAAATATGGTCACAAAGGCAAAAAGAAGGTCAGATATTTTGCCAAGTATGGAAGCTGAACACGCAAGTTTAATTATAAAGTGGTCACAAAACACTTTGTCGATGACATTTCCACAAAATTCCAAACGGATGATGAATGAAAACGAGAATATACAATTAAAAATTGAATAAATCCATATGAACAGAATGATCATACCTACTCTACCTGTTTTCATAATGACATGGTAGTGTAAAGGATAACAGATTGCCACATATCTGTCGTAGGCCATGGCTGCTAAACTGCAAAACTCAACAGAAACACTTGTGTAGATGCAACACATCTGTAGAAAACACCATGGCAGGCTCACTTCATGGGTGTCTGAAAACATCTGTGAGAGCATAAGAGGATAAAGTGATGTGCTGCTGCCTATTTCATTTGCACATAAATTACACAGTAATATATACATGGGCTCATGTAAACTTTTGTCCACGTATATGATTACAATAAGAATAGTGTTGGTCACACACATGGAGAGGCACCACAGGAGCATTATGGTGAAATACAGGTATTTTAACTCTCCAATATTACCATAGGCTGCCAGCACAAAAGACACAATCTCAGTTGAGTTTTCCATTTCTGTCTTGTGTAATGTGGGAGCAAAAGACTCAGTAATAGTGTTTTCTACTGTCCTTTTGAAGGAGGCCTTGGCTCCACAATTCAACCTGCATTTAGGTTTTCTAATAATTTTGTTGTTAGGCAGGCAAACACACTGAGACACCTTTCTTGAAAATTTCCAGAGCACAGGAACAGTTAATCACAAATAAACCTCATCAGTTTGATTAAGTTTTATAATGTTCTGAGTTTGTATAAAATTATTTTCCTATCAACTGAGCAAAATCTCTGGTCTCGTGCTGTTTCATACTGATATGCAGAGATCAGCAAAGTGTGTTTCACCAAACTGGTCAAACTAACAAGTTAATGGATTACAGTTATGAAGGAATATGTCATCACTGAGTTGGTTAATGGACTATGATGCAGACAAATGTCCAAACAGAAATATTTTCAGAAAGCTTCTGATCCTTCCCAGCATATTTGATAAGTGTCCCTTTGATCAGCTGTGACAAAATGTTAGGATGTAGACATCAAAGAATAACATTAAGTACAAAGTACATGAACATTAATTAAAATTAAAATTTAACACATATGATTCATCATCATTTGTATCTCACAGCTGTGCAGGCCTCCAGGTGGATGCTGCTCCTCTCCCAACTGAACAAGACAAAGGCCTCCTGCTGAAATTTATGTCTCGTGTACTAAGAGGTGGGTTGGGCTGCGCTTGAGGGCCAAGAAAACTTTTCTTTACCAACCAAACCAAACATAACATTTTCGTATGGTTATGATATGTACTTCTAAAGTTTTGTTTTCTAGTTAGTGAAGGCTGCAGAAGTGCATAATTTTTGCCAATGTAACAAATCAGGTTTCATCAGATAGAGCAGCGGTTTTGGACTGTGCCAGAGAAGAGGATGTTTTGGGGGCTGATGGTCCACAAGGGACTTAACCCTGGTAGTTCAACAAACTATGGTTAAAAGCACAAGCTCGATAGATGAGAGAATGAGGTTGAAAAATTTGGATGTGCAGTTCAACAGGTAAAGGTGTTGACAAAGAAGCAGGTGTTTCAGGTTTGCTTGTCAAGTTTAAAGGTAAGAGCGCCACATTCCAAACTGTTTCATACAGTCTTCAGATACAAGCTCCAGACGGACCGCCATCATAACCCAGCTCCTCGCTGTTAGACATGGAGTGTGGCTGTTATTCAATAATGTTCCTGTGAGGTGTCACCAACTCCCTTTCTCCTGCTGCTCCTCCTCTGGCTGGTGGTTCTGTTGCCTACACAGTCAAGCATTTACTGGGTTTTTCATCACCAGGCAGAGGCTCATATTAGTCCCTTCTCTCCTTCAGCCTGTGTTTGACCGTGTGGATTTTCTTCCACTTAGGCGGGGTCATGTCAACAGTCTACGCAAGGTGTTCCAAACATCCCTCTTCCCAACAATGCTTCTTTGGACAAATGAGATACAGCGAGTTCTCGGTCTAGCCTGAGTTATCCTCCTAGTTGTACATCCCTGGTGAAGCTCAAAAGGAAGGTGCCAGGAACCCTACATTTTGACCTCTTGTATCCATGTTTCCACCCAGTTCTTTTGGTCATGACCCAGACCTCATGACCATAGGTTAGGATTGCAACTTCTGTCTCAGCTCCCTTTTCACCACAACAGGTCCAGTACAATGCTTGCATTATTGCTGACAGCTCACCAAGCAGAAACTCATTCCCAACCTGGAAGAACCAAATCACCAACAGAGAACCATGGTCTCAGATTTGGAAGCGCTGATTCTCATCCCGGCTGCTTCACACTTGGCTGCAAAACTCCCCAGTTTGTGTTGAGAGAGCAGTTCTGGAGTATTAAGGGAGGGAGAATCAACATGTCTCCACCATTTCCTTGCTGGCATTCATTGTATTGAGCATATGTGTTTGAATGGATCCGGCCAAGGAGAAAATCCTGGCTGACCAGCCTCAGAAGACCTCCGTTTAACTGCTCAAGCAGTTCCTGAGCTTTGCCAACTTTAGTGCTACTTTGTTTTAATTTACTATACTCCTGAAGCAGAGTGAGCCTTCCAACTGTCGAAGTGGTGATTTATGTCTGCCCCAGTCCTCCATCATCAGTATGTTTCTCTAAGGAGACATATTTACAAGGTTGATACCTTTGATTTTGGACTGGGGGCAGTCCTCTTCCAGTGCACTCCTTCGGACCAGAAACTCCAAACCTGTGCTTTTTTCTCCTGATGGCTTTGTTCACTGGAGCACAATTATAACACTGGCAAAAGGGAGTTGCTTGCAGTCCAACTGAGTGAGGCAGTGACTGGAGGGAACTAAACAACCAAGCAACTTAGCGTTCATCCAGAGTGCCGAAAGACCGATCGAGAAGCCAGGTGAGCCTCGGTCTTTAATCTTTTTAATTTCACTCTTTCCAATTGTCCTGGTTCAGAGAAGGGTAAACCTGATGTACTCCCTCACCAGTTCAGCCCATTCAGATATGTGCATGATCCTGTACCGATCTCTCCTGCCTCTTGTGTTGTTGATGCTGTCACCTGGGAGATTGAGACAACAGTTGAACAGGCCCAGCAACAAGAACCTTGTCCTATGGGCATGCTAACTGCCCAGCTCTGTCAGATCTAAGGTTCTTCAGCAGGGACACTTGTCTAATCTATCTAATCTGTTTCTTGTGGCCCTCTGTGGAGGTGGGCACGCATTGTTTCATCCCCATCTGCCCCACCTGTGCACACAATAAGACGCCCAGACAAATGTGCCCATTTTGTTACTTCAACCAATTTGCCCTCTGACAAGGAAACTGCTGAGTTTTTGGTCTGGAGGATGTTCTGCTCCCTCCTAGGTTCTACTGCCAGTCAGCCTTCAGGCTTCCACTCACAAACCAATGATTAAGTTGAGTAGGCTAACCAACATTAGCAGACCACTCAGCTGTGCCTTGTCTCCTCTAATTCCTCCACCTGGGGTCAGCAATTGTCTTTAGTAGAGTGGGCTCATAATTCTCAGCCTTGTTTACACACAATTCTGTTTACTCTTTAAGGCACCCTTGCTTACGAGCAACCTCTTCCTGAGCTACAAGGGGGAGGTTATTGTTCCATCTGCACATTACTTCATCCTTTGCTGATGCCAGTCTGGGAGGAGAGCACATTCCAACATGCCTTGTGCAATCCCTTGTACAATCTGGTGTTGTACTCCAACACAACATCTTTAAAGAGTAACACAATGGCATTCATCAAAAAGGTTTATGTAGATCGTACACAAGCCTTTTAAAAAGCATGACACAGTCTTATATCCATGTTGTCTGTCCTAGACCACTCGGCCTTCAAGATGCCCAGAGACAACAGTGATCACATCAGCATAGCTTAAATATTATGGATAAACCTTAATGGTTCATTACGATCTTTACTGTATTCTATTGCCCATACAGAGAGACACAACATTACCATTGATGCTGCACCATGCTGCTGTGAGGAACTCAGAGTAGAGCTGCTGCTCCTTTGCGTAGAAAGGAGCCAGTTTGAGGTGGTTCAGGCATCTTGCAAGGATGAGACACTTGGTTGTCTCCATAGGGAGGTGCTCCCGGCATGTCCAGCTGGGAGGAGGCCACGGGGCAGACCGAGGACTAGGTGGAGGGATTATATCTTGGCCCTGGCCTGGGAACACCTTGGGATTCCCCAGTCAGAGTTGGCTAATATAGCCGGAGAAAGGGAAGTCTGGGGTCCCCTGCTGGAACTGTTATCTCTGCGACCTGATTTCAGATAAGCAGTGGAAGATAGATAGATGGATGGATGGATGGATGGATGGATGGATGGATGGATGGATGTGACTGCTGAACTCAACAGAACCAGGAGCAGAACTCACCATGGCAGGGTCACTTCATGGGTGTCTGAAAACAGAGATAGAGCAACTATAGTATCTATTTGAATTTGTATTTTATATTCCCAAATATCACAGATGTTCTATACAAGACAAGTGTGGTATGACTGAAACTGGAGAGAGAAGGCCTTTCATTGTGTTTCTACCTCAGAAAAAAAAACATTTAAGACGCCTATTGACTTCAGTGAGTCTCCACCAACTTTCGTGAAATCTGAAATACATTATGAGTACATAAATCTTCTTATTTGACAGTTGCTTTGTCATGCAATACAGTAATAGTTTATCTTTAAACTATTACTGTGATGTCTGAATTTAGTAAAGGAGGTTGCGCTTCAACAGTGGGGTTCTCAGTGAAGTGCTTGACCCCAAATCCAGTGAGCATATTCCAAAAACTTGAAAAGGTGGCAAGTCTCAAGTGTTGAAGTCAAGGAGGATAATTGTTAATTAATTGGATTATTTTTTTTGGAATATACCCTCTAATGTTTTTGATGTTTAGTAATGCAGTGTTTGCCTGGGAAAGTGTCTCACACTTGGAGTCACCAAAGTCTGTTATTTTTTTAAATGCTACATCTTGTTTTGTGAGCTGAGATTTTGTCAAATGGAAAATATTCAGCAGGTTAGCAGCAGTTAAGCTGAGAAACAAACCTATTCATTGATTTTAAGTGCATTGTTTCGAGTCACAGTACAGCATTTTTTAAAATGTATTCTGTGTTCTTACGTTGTATTTTAAAGTTACCATAATAATATTGTCATTGATTTATATTGGTCTATTTTTGACTGTAATAAGACTATTATCATCTCAGGAATCAAGGAGAAATTAGTCGTCGCATTTCATTAATGCAGTCCATGAAATTCAAAATGATAAAAATTCCACATTGCAAAAACAAATTTGCACATTCTTGTAATAAATAAAAGATCTGTGCAACTTTCTAGAAAGATACACATTCTTGCTCTAAACAGACTCTTGCGAAATGAAGAAAAAATATTTATTTTTTATCAAACAGAAATCTTTTACATGATTGTCTGAGCTTCGTTTGGTTAAATCCATACATAAAAGGGGTGATCATTGGTTGGAAAATGAGCATATAAATAGATAAAATAACTCGTGCTTTATCAGGTACTTGGTCTACATTAAACCTGGAAGAAACTAAGTGAAAAACGAGGCCGATAAATATGTTTGATACTGAGACAATCTGAGGTGTGCAGGTGGAGACGGCTTTTTGCCTGTTTTCTTTCGAGGTTTTCAGACAAACAGCTAAAATCTTTATATAAGAGACTGAAATGAGACTAAATGAGATAAACATGCCCACAAAGGCAAAAAGCAGCTCAGATATTTTGCCAAGTATTGAAACTGAACACCCAAGTTTAATTATTAAGTGGTGGTCACAAAACACTTTGTCGATGACATTTCCACAGAATTCCAAATGGATCACGAATGAAAACGAGAATATAATAATAAAAAATGAATGGATCCATATGAACAGAATGATCACACCTACTCTACCTGTGTTCATAATGACATGGTAGTGTAAAGGATAACAGATTGCCACATATCTGTCATAGGACATGGCTGCTAAACTGGACACCTCGACAGAAGCACTTGTGTAGATGTAACACATCTGCAGAAAACACCATGGCAGGGTCACTTCATGAGTGTCTGAAAACATCTGTGTGAGCATAAGAGGATAAAGTGATGTGCTGCTGCCTATTTCATTCACAAATAAGTTACACAGTAATATATACATGGGCTCATGTAAACTTTTGTCCACATATATGACTACAATAAGAACTGTGTTGGTCAGACATATGGAGAGGTACCATAACAGAATTATGCTAAAATACAGGTATTTTAACTCTCCAATATTGCCATAGGCTGCCAGCACAAAAGAATCAATCTCAGTTGAGTTTTTCATTTCTTTCTTGTGGAATGTGGGAGCAAAAAGACTCAAAAGTTAGCAGCAAAAAAGGCTCAGTAATAGTGTTGTCTACTGTCCTTTTGAAGAAAGCCTTGGCTCCACAATTCAACCTTCATTTAAGTTCTCTAATAATTGTGTTAGGCAGGCAAACACACTGACACACCTTTCTTGAAAATAAACCTCATCAGTTTGATTAAGTTTCATAATTTCCTGAGTTTGTATAAAATGATTTTCCCATGAACTGAGCAAAATCTCTGAACTCTGATGATCTCTCCATACCAGTATGCAACAGCACAACGGTGTGTTTCACCAAACTGGTCAGACTAACAAGTTAAATCATGGTTATAAAGAAATACAACATCACTTAGTTGATTAACAGACTACGATGCAGACAAATGTCCAAACACTTAGAAATATTTTCAAAAAAGCTTCTGATTCTTCTCATAACATTTGAAAAGTGTCTCTTTGGTCACCTGTGACAAAATGTCAGGATATCAACATCAATAATCAAAGAATGGCATTAAGTATAAAGTACATGAACATAAGTTAAAATTTAACACACATGATTCATCATCACTGGTCTCACAGCTGTGCAGGCCTCCAGGTGGCTGCTGCTCCCCTCCCAACTGAACAAGACAAAGGCCTCCTGCTGAACTTTATACACTTCTTGTACTAAGAGGTGGGTTGGGCTGTGCTTGAGGGCCAAGAAAACTTTTCTTTACAAACCAAAACATAACATTTTTGTACACTTACAATATAACTTTTATGCACTGCTCAAAAAAAGTTAGAGAAACACTTCGAAAACACATCAGATCTAAATGGGGGGAAAATAATCTTGGATATCTTTCCTAATAATAAGTAGGGGATGTATTAGTAACAAAAGGATGCCACATAATTTGAAGGAAATGAAAATGATCACCCTATAGAGGGGTGAAATCAAAGACACCCCAAAAATGAAAGTGAAAAAAATATGCAGCAGACTGGTCCATTTGCCAAAATGTCATTGTAGCAACTCAAAATGATACTCAGTAGTTTGTGTGGCACCCACGTGCTTGGATGCATGCCTGACAACATCGGGGCATGCTCCTAATGAGATGACGGATGGTGTCTTGGAGGATCTCCTCTCAGATCTGGACCAGGGCATCACTGAGCTCCTGGACAGTCTGAGGAACAACCTGGCGGCGCCGGATGGACCAAAACATAATGTCCCAGAGGTCTTCTATTGGGTTTAGGTCAGGTGAACGTGGGGGCCAGTCAATGGTATCAATTCCTTCATCCTCCAGGAACTGCCTGCATACTCTAGCCACATGAGGTCGGGCATTGTCGTGCACCAGGAGGGACCCAGGTCCCACTGCACCAACGTAGGTTCTGACAATGGGTCCAAGGATTTCATCCCAATACCTAATAGCAGTCAGGGTGCCATTATCTAACCTGTAGAGTTCTGTGCGTCCTTCCAGGAACATGCCTCCCCAGACCATCACTGACCCACCACCAAACCGGTCATGCTGAATGATGTTGCAGGCAGCATAACGTTCTCGACGGCATCTCCAGACCCTTTCACGTCTGTCGCATGTGCTCAGGTTGAACCTGCTCTCATCAGTGAAGAGCACAGGGCGCCAGTGGCGCACTTACCAATTCTGGTGGTCTATGGCAAATGTCAATCGAGCTCTATGGTGCTGGGCAGTGAGCACAGGGCCCACTACAGGGCGTCGGGCCCTCAGGCCACCCTCGTGGAGTCTGTTTCTGATTGTTTGGTCAGAAACATTCACACCAGTGGCCTGCTGGAGGTCATTTTGTAGGGCTCTGGCAGTGCTCATCCTGTTCTTCCTTGCACAAAGGAGCAGATACCAATCCTGCTGAGGGTTTAGGGACCTTCTATGGCCCTGTCCAACTTTCCTGGAGTAACTACCTGTCTCCTGGAATCTCCTCTATGCTCTTGAGACTGTGCTGGGAGACACAGCAAACCTTCTTACAACGACATGTATTGATGTGCCACCCTGGAGGAGTTGGACTACTTGTGCAACCTCTGTAGCGTCCAGGTACCGCACCATGCTATCAATAGAGATGTTGATCCAAGCCAAATGAAAAACTACAGCAGTAAAAAGTCAGCAAAAAATCAGCCAGAAGAGATGAGGAGGGGAAAAAATATCAGTGGCCTCAACCTGGAAAACCATTCCTGTTTTGTGGGCCGTCTCATTGTTGCCCCTCTAGTGCACTTGTTGTTTATTTCATTAACAACAAAGCAGCTGAAACTGATTAACAACCCCCTCTGCTACTTAACTGACCAGATCAATATCCCAGATGTTTGACTGATAGGTTGGTTTTGGACTGTGCCAGAAAAGAGGATAACTTGGTCCACAAGGGACTTAACCCTGGTAGTTCAGCAAACTATGGTTAAAAGTACAAGTTAGATAGATGAGAGAATGAGGTTGAAAAATGTGGATGTGCAGTTCAACAGGTAAAGATGTTGACAAAGAAGCAGATGTTTTAGGTTTGCTCATCAAGTTTAAAAGTAAGAGCCCCACATTCCAAACTGTTTCATACAGCCTTCAGATACAAGCTCCAGACGGACCGCCATCATAATCCGGCTCCTCACAGTTAGACGTGGAGTGGGGCTGTCATTCAAAAATGTTCCTCTCAGGTGCCACCAATTCCCTTTCTCCTCCTGCTCCTCCTCTGGCTGGCGGTTCTGTTGCCTACAGAGTCATTTACTGGTTTTCCATTGTCGGGCAGAGACTCATCAATTCCTTCTCTCCCTCAGCCTGTGTATGACTGTATGGATTTTCTTCCACTTAGGTGGGGTCATGTCAACAGGCTAAGCAAGGTGTTCCACACATCCCTCTCCCCAACAATGCTTCTTTGGACAAATGAGATACATAATCCCTCCAGCGAGTTCTTGGTCTACCCTGGGATCTCTTCCTAGTTGTAAATCTCTGGTAAACCTCCAAAGGAAGGTGCCAGGAGGCATCCTAATCAGGTGCCCAATTCATCTCACTGAGATCCTTCCAGATGTCCAAGGTCCCCACCCTTTCTCTGAGGCTAAGACCAGGAACCCTACATTTTGACCTCTTGTATCCATGTTTCCACCCAGTTCTTTTGGTCATGACCCAGAGCTCATGACCATCGGTTAGGATTGGAACTGGTTAATTGAAAGCTTTCCGTTCTGTCTCAGCTCCCTTTTCGCCACAACAGGTCCAGTACAATGCCTGCATTACTGCTGACAGCTCACCAAGCAGAAACTCATTCCCAACACGGAGGAACCAGTTCACCAACAGAGAACCTTCATCTCAGATTTGGAGGCACTGATTCTCATCCCGACTGCCTCACACTTGGCTGCAAAACTCCCCAGTTTGTGTTAAGAGAGCGGTTCTGGAGTATTAAGGGAGGGAGAATCAACATGTCTCCACCATTTCCTTGCTGGCATTCATTGTATTTGGCATATGTGTTTGAATGGATCCTGCCAAGGAGAAAATCCTGGCTGACCGGCCTCAAAAGACCTCCGTATAACTGCTCAAGTGGTTCCTAAGCTTTGCCAACTTTATTGCACCTTTGTTTTTATTTACCATAATCCTAAAGCAGAGTGAGCCATCCAACTGTTGAAGTGGTGATTTATGTCTGCCCCAGTCCTCCATCATCAGTACGTTTCTCTCAGGAGACATATTTACAAGGTTGATGCCTTTGAGTTTGGAGTTGGGGCAGTCCTCTCCCAGTGCACTCCTGCGGACCAGAAACTCCAAACCTGTGCTTTTTTCTCCTGATGGCTTTGTTCACTGGTGCACAATTTTTAGACTGGCAAAAGGGAATTCCTTGCAGTCAAACTGAGTGAGGCAGTGACTGGAGGGAACTGAGCAACCAAGCAACTTAGCTTTCATCCAGAGTGCCGAAAGACTGATCCCAAGAGAAGCCAGATAAGCCTCGGTCTTTAATCTTTTTAATTTCTCTCTCTCTAACTGTCCTGGTTCAGAGAAGGGTAAACCTGATGCACTCCCTCACCAGGTCAGCCCATTCAGATATGTGCATGATCCTGTACCTATCTCTCCTGCCTCTTGTGTTGTTGATGCTGTCACCTGGTAGATTAAGACAACAGTTGAACAGGCCCAGCAACAAGAACCTGGTCCTATGGGCATGCTAACTGTCTTTATGTTCCCAGCTCTGTCAGATCTAAGGTTCTTCAGCAGGGACACTTGTCTAATCCATCCTGGACAGAGTCACAATCTTGCATTCTGGCTGAGATGTTTCTCATGGCCCTCCATGGAGGTGGACATGCATTGTTTTGTCCCCATCTGCCCCACCTGTGCACAGAATAAGACGCCCAGACAAATGTGCCCATTTTGTTACTTCAACCAAGATACCCCCTGACAAGGAAACTGCTGAGATTCTGGTCTAACATCATGTTCACTGCACACTTCTGGAGGATGTTCTGCTCTCTCCTAGGTTCTACTGCCAGTCAGCCTTCAGGTTTCCATTCACAGACCAAGGGTCAAGTAGAGCAGGCAAACCAACATTAGGAGACCACTCAGCTGTGCCTTGTCTCCTCTAATCCCTCCACCTGGGGTCAGCAGAAAGTTAAGCTGAGAAACAAACCTATTGATTGATTTTAAATGCATTGTTTCAAGTCATAGTACAGCATTTTTAAAAATGTATTCTGTGTATTTTTTTAAATGCTTGTTGTTTTGTGAGTTGAGATTTTGTCAAAAAGAAAATATTCAGCAGGTTAGCAGCAGTTAAGCTAAGAAATGAACCTACTGATTGATTTTAAATGCATCGTTTTGAGTCATAGTACAGCATTTTATATTTATTCCACGTCCTTACATTGTATTTTAAAGTTACCATAATAATATTGTCATTGATTTATATTGGTCTATTTTTGGCTGTAATAAGACTATTATCATCCCAGGAATCAAGGAGAAATTAGTCATCGCATTTCATTCATGCAGTCCATGAAATTCAAAATGATAAAAATTCCACATTGCAAAAACAAATTTGCACATTCTTGTAATAAATAAAAGATCTGTGCAACTTTCTAGAGAGATACACATTCTTGCTCTAAACAGACTCTTGTGAAATGAAGAAAAAATATTTATTTTTTATCAAACAGAAATCTTTTACATGATTGTTTGAGCTTCGTTTGGTTAAATCCATACAAAAAAGGGGTGATCATTGGTTGGAAAATGAGCATATAAATAGATAAAATAACTCGTGCTTCAACAGGTACTTGGTCTACATTAAACCTGGAATCAACTAAGTTTAAAATGAGGCCGATAAATATGTTTGATACTGAGACAATCTGAGGTGTGCAGGTGGAGACGGCTTTTTGCCTGTTTTCTTTCGAGGTTTTCAGACAAACAGCTAAAATCTTTATGTAAGAGACTGAAATGAGACTAAATGAAATAAACATGGCCACAAAGGCAAAAAGCAGGTCAGATATTTTGCCAAGTATTGAAGCTGAACACGTAAGTTTAATTATTAAGTGGTGGTCACAAAACACTTTGTCAATGACATTTCCACAAAATTCCAAACGGATCACGAATGAAAACGAGAATATAAAATTAAAAAATGAATATATCCATACGAGCAGAATGATCATACCTACTTTACCTGTGTTCATAATGACATGATAGTGTAAAGGATGACAGATTGCCACATATCTGTCATAGGACATGGCTGCTAAACTACAAAACTCGACAGAAGCACTTATGTAGATATAACACATCTGCAGAAAACACCATGGCAGGGTCACTTCATGAGTGTCTGAAAACATCTGTGTGAGCATAAGAGGATACAGTGATGTGCTGCTGCCTATTTCATTCACAAATAAATTACACAGTAATATATACATGGGCTCATGTAAACTTTTGTCCACATATATGACTACAATAAGAACTGTGTTGGTCACACATATGGTGAGGTACCATAACAGAATTATGCTAAAATACAGGTATTTTAACTCTCCAATATTACCATAGGCTGCCAGCACAAAAGACACAATCTCAGTTGAGTTTTCCATTTCTTTCTTGTGTAATGTGGGAGCAAAAAGACTCAAACGTTAGCAGCAAAAAAGGCTCAGTAACAGTGTTGTCTACTGTCCTTTTGAAGAAAGCCTTGGCTCCACAATTCAACCTGCATTTAAG
>JAJHUR010086461.1:0-10042 GCA_027495735.1 Lutjanus campechanus
TTGCAGATACAGAATTGTATCTGTCAAGAATTTCCCACATCTCCTGCTTGATATTGCAATTAGTCGACTGACAGGAAGTTATTATTATTTTTTTTACCCACTTGGTTGCTCACAGTTCTGTCAACATGACATAAACATGATGCAAGTATGAAATTTCCTAGAAAGAACAAAGTCCAGTGCGTTAGATTTCAGGGCAGGATTGGGAGGACTACTTTAAAATGTATTCAGATATAGTTACTAATTACCTGTTCAAAATGTAGTCAGTAATCAAAGTATCACAACATTAATGTAACCACATTCATTTCCATCACTTTTGGATTACCTCAACACTAAATATGTTCAAATTGTTTAGCCTGGTATGTTTGTTAAGTTTATTAATTGATGGACCAGCTACTCCTTCGTTACGCACAAATACACATTTAGATTAACAGCAGTAATTATGTGCACTTTAATGTTCTTTGTTGAGTTTCCTATTCACACGTGACGCTCAAACTTAAAATATACGGCCATAAACTTATTCAGGGGCTTGTGTTTTTATTGATTCTTGGAAGCTTCGTGATGCAGCGATGGAAGTTTCTGACTCAAAAAGCAGCTTTTCACCGGAGGCCATAATAATGAATTGGCAACTGTTCACTGAGCCTAGAGTGGTGTTTGGATGCAGTCATTCTCAGAGGCTGGGTCGGGACCCACAGGTGGGTCACAGCAGGTTTTATTTGGGTCCCTAAAGAAATAAAAGACTGCAGATGAAATTGTGCAAACTTAAGATCTATTTCTGCATTATAAAAGCATTTTAATGTGTGTATTGTTAATGTATCGTTCTTTACTTTAAAATGTATTTTAAGATTGTAATCCTGTTAATAATCCCCATTTTAGCTAAATGTAACTGTAATCTAATCTCTTTTTTGTGTAACTGTAATGGAATTTAATTATAGTTTTTTGTATTCTGATTATGTAATCCCATTAAAGTAATCCATTACTCCCCAAACCTGTTTACTGAGATTTCCTGGCAGAATATTCATGATGCTGCTGTAAATTCTTTGAAGAGGAGAGTGAGACAACGTGTTTGCAATCTGCAAGTTCACCACTAGATGCCACCTGATGCGACACACTGATCCTTTAAACCACATTAGGGGTTGGAGTTAGTTAATGTGATGTCAACATGAAAGAACTCAGCTGTGCAGCACTCACACACAGTTAACAGCATGCAGACGCCGGAGTTATCTTGTAATTAATCTTCACAAGAGGCAGCTGAGATGTCCTGACCTAAAAATCTTGTTCTCCAGATAAAAGAAAACGTGTTTATTTGGTACAGATCCCAACAAATGTCACATAATCATGATTTTATTGGGATTGTTTTCAGTAAAAATGAAAATTTTGATGCAAAAATGATCATTTCCACTAACCACATCGCATATCACAATTTCTCAGATTTTCAAAATAATTGCAATTTGACTTTTTTGCCGTATCATGCAGCCCTGCTTTCTATGCCATCAGCCATCAGCCAAACCACACTGGCTGACCAGCACACACTGCAGCATCAAAGCACTTAAACCAACAAATGTCTGATCAGTTTGTTTCAACTCAAAAACTCTGCACCCACTCTCTGTCCCAGACAGTGATGGCTTTCTTTACCCCGAGCTAACGATACAGCTTAGAGGCTGCTTGCAACTGCTAGAGTCTAGGTTTGGGACGCTGTCTACACTGAAACATTACTGATGGACGATGGCATCGACCATCAGCCCTGCCCTGCTGGAGACACAACATCAACACAGCTGAGCACTCCACCACACCCTCTTTACTGTACGTCATTCTCATACAGGCAGGAGACTTTAAGATGCTTTCAAAGTAATTAAATTGTTAATTCATGCAATGCTGCGGGCCTTTTTGTTGTCAGTTAAGTTTCATATTATAACTAAGTGGAACTGGAGCAGGAGACTGTCAGTTGTGGCCACTTCTCTATTGATTTAATGAGGAATCAATTCTGAATCGAACTAGATACCAAAGACTCTGAATCGAAATGAATCGTAAGAGGTACCCAAAGATTCCCACCCCGAAAAAAAAAACATGTTAATGTTAAGTATTGATTACAGGGTTGCAACTAACAATTATTTTCTGCTGATTATCGATAATCAATCAAGTGGCGGTTTGGTCTGTAGAAAGTCACAAAAAAGTGAAAAGTATTGATCACTGTTTTCCAAAGCAAGATAATGTCCACAAATGTCTTGTTTTGTCCAAAACACAAAGATATTGAATTGACTGTTGGACAGGACTAAAGAAACCAGAAAATATTCACATTTGAGAAGCTGAGAATTTGGATATGTTTTTAATTAAAAAATGACTTCAAACGATTGATAATCAGTTAATCGTTGCAGTACTAATTGATAATAAATAATAACGATACCAGGAGTCTTTTGAAAATGAGACCTCACGTCTCAGTGAGTCTAAATAAAGGTTATTTTAATACAAAACAGTGAAATATAATTCCTGGAGATGTGCCTCAGTCTGGGCACTCAATCCCATTTGAAACCTCCCTTGCATCACTTGCCACACAACAACAAGAACCTTGATAACCACAGTGCAGGTAGCTGGCCATCATTACAGCTCAAAACACGAGGGGGAAAAAACAGAGCATCAGTCTTCACTGATGTTCAGTGGAGGACACCTGCGCCGTGGCAACGTCACAGAGGACACATTTCCATCTAGATGGCAGCTCGTTGTTTTCATCCTATGTTGGAAAATCACACCACCAGTTAGCATACATGCACACATCTAGGTCGTTACCACAGCAACCAATGCAGATACTTAAAAGATGCCTGGAAGACCATATCTGACGTGATCACGCACAACACCCCAGAGAGGCAGACCTATACGATGGAAAACAGTGAGGAGGCACGATCACCCTGTTGATGCTGGCATTGGTTTAGAGAGAACAAATACATAACAGAAAAGCCTGTGTTAGAAACTGGGGGTGTACAGTTTAAGACACATGGGTGCTTGCTGAAAGATGCTACAGAGTTGTATTGTGGTAAATGAAGGATCCAGCATTTTGGACACTAAAAAATCAGAACATCTTGGCCCCTGTTGATTCAATTTTGACCTTTTTTTTTTCTCTGATTCCTCCCAACTGTATCTGCTGATAGAGGTCTCTCACATCAAAACAATAACAAAAGAGGGACATGAAAGTGGGGTTATGGGAGTTGTTGTCTTCCTTGCTAAACAATAGGGCTGGGTATTGATTCAGATTTCCCAAATCCATTTGATTCTATTTGATTCACAAGGTCCCAATTTGATTTGATTTGAAATTGATTTGATTATTAATGTTAATCATGTGCTTTTTATCAAACATTACGTGACCAACACACTAAAATTAGCGAAATCTCACGACACCAGATCTTGCACCACATGTTGGTCACAGGAGACTAATGGGGTTAAAACTACAGGCTGTACCACACAACCACGGGAGAAAAGACATATAGTAACATATAGTTTAGCACTCAAAGCTATGCCATGTCAAGTCTTGATGTGGAAAGTTCCACAGATCATTGGTTTTATGCCCTGACAATTGTCATTTTCATTTCCAAATTCTTCTTTAAAAAGATAAACAGATAAATGTTACCAGCAGAAACACTGAGCTAGCTGCTAGATAACCACAGCAAAGATTTAGAGCATGGGTCAATCAAAGAATTGGATCCATGTCCGACTCTGTCAGCGAAACGTGAAAGCCTGCTTTTGATTTCGACCGTCTTTCGAATTACAGTTGACAAAAATGACATCCCTTCAAATCGTGTTCACATATGAGGCATTAAAGTTTTATACGTGTCACAGGCTTTGTTCCTCACTCTCTGATGTATCCTGTGCTTTCCCATAAGGTATAGCAACAGGCAACAAAATGAAACTCACCATTACCCTCAATAAAGCAGTCAAAGGGAAATATATAAAAACTCAACACACAGCACAAAAAAAAAGCTTTGGGGGATTTTCTAAAGACCCGTGAGGGCACTACCGCCAACAGAATCCAGAACACTGCTGTTTGCACTTTGGTTTGGTCTGAGCATGTGTAAACCCAATCTGATGCCAAACCTGCTCCTGTGTCTGATCTGTGTGTTTGTTTCACCTTGTTTTTACAGGATAATCTGCGAGTGAAAGTCTTGCCAACGGGTAAAAAAAAAAAAAAACACACAGTATTGATGGACATCACAATAGACTGAGGTTTGAAATTAAGGATGAAAAGGACTGTAATCCTGGCTACCGCTTTGAACATGACATTATAGCTCGAAATATAGCTGCAATCTTTAACCTGCTGGGTTTTTTTTAACAGCCTCCTTCTCTGAGCCTTCCTTTAATCCTCCTTTCAAGTGTGTGTTACAGGTTGGGCTGTGATTTGGGGGGAAAAGCGCCTCCTACACCAGGTTGTTTTTAGTGCAGTAACCTATTTTTCATTATTTAGAGGTCAGATAAAACGCCTGGTGTGCTTTATTCTGCTCTACGGCTGATCCTCTCTGTGCTCTCCCTCTCTCTCCGTGGGTGCAGGCCGTTTGGCGAGGGATCATTTATTGACTTGTATTTAATTAGTCTGCAGTATTAAAATAGCGCATCTGCGCTGCAGTCTGCAGCTGACCTCAGTACACTGACAAAGTTGCCAAAATTTGTTAGGGCGTGCATACGTGCGTGGAGATGTGTGTGCACTTATCTGGATGTGTGTGTGTGTATGTGTGTAAGTGTATAAAAATGCTGGAGAAGGTGCCTGAGCTTTATCAGACTAACAGCTTTTCACACCGGCCTGGTTTTAACAATGCTCAATTCGTCCCCCACAGCTCCAATAGCAGTTCCACCTCTCTGGGTCTGATACAATCACTACTGTTTTGGCTCAAACAAGCCTTATCTGGCAAAGTTCAGCACAGGCCAGCTACTATTGATACAGATCCATTTAATTTTAGGAGCGAGGAAAAAAAGTCTGTGCAAAGTAAAGATAGATACAGGAAAGTGAAGACACAGCAGTTCTTGTTTATTACTACAGGCCAATGAATAAATAATCTGAGGCATCCTCATATAAATAAATGGGTTTCGTTACTTTCTTCTGTTCACTGAAGCAGCTGAGGTTCAGCCTGTTGAAGCTGTGCAGCGAGCTCACCTGAGCTCTGCTAGAGAGATACAGTAGTAAAATAAGGGAGATATCTGTGCGTGATGACTTGGTAGTTTTAAGGGTGCTGACCACATTATGTTGGTGCGAGTCTGACTCACTGGATGCACACTGTGGGTGTAAGCCTGCAATTTGTTGCTCGCTTTCAGGCAGCATCGCGGCGTCCGCTATCTGTGTTTTCAAGGTCCCCTGGAAACAACAACAACCAACGAGCTGCAACCTTCACGCTGAAAATGACAAATTAGCACCCTGGACGCTAATGGTGCGAAAATAAACAAGCTAGCAGCTGTAACCTTTTTCTTTTGGGGTGATTTAACCACTTTAATGGCAGAGCTCGCCCCCTGATGTGCAAGTGTTCCACCAAAACAAGGTCCTTCTCAACACTATTTTCGCGGCAGCACCGGAGTTTAGCTCCGCCCAATTCTGTGATTGGTTTAAAGAAATGCAAACAAGGTAGGGTTTTTTTTCTCTTATAGCAAAATGTGCATATGTGCTGTGAAGTAGAGCTGCAACGATTAATTGATTATTAATCAATTATTAAACTAATCGCCAGCTATTTTGATAATAGATTTAGCAGTTTGAGTAATTTTTTGAGAAGAAAGTCTAAATTCTCTGAATTCAGCTTCTTAAATGTGAATATTTTTTGGTTTCTTTACTCCTCTCTGACAGTAAACTGAATATCTTTGGGTTGTGGACACAATAAGACATTTGAGGACGTCATCTGTCTCTCTCATTACTCTCTCACCCCGATACACTTTGGCACAGATGGCGATAACGTGAATTGGTACTCGGTGGTGCCAACATAGTTTCACATAGTCTGACGTCCCTCCACAATACGGCTGCAACTAATGATTATTTTCATTGCAAATTAATCGCTCAATTCTTTTCGATTAATAGTTGTTTGGACGAAAATGGTTAAAAATGTCGGAAAATGGTGAAAGATGATGATCAGTGTTTCCAAAGCCAAAGATGACGTCCTCATGTTTCTCACAACCCGAAGATATTCAGTTTACTGTCATTGAGGAGCAAAGAAACCAGAAAATATTCACATTTAAGCAGCTGAAATCACAGAATTTGTACTTTTTGTCCTTGAAAAAATTACTCAAACCAATTAACTGATTATCAAAATACATGGCGATTAATTAAATAATCACTTAATAATCGATTGATCGTTGCAGCTCTAGTGCAAAGGTATAAAAATAAAATAGATATTTCCCAGACCTATTCCTTAACCTGCCACGGTAATTTAACAAAGGAAACTAAACTATGCAGTAAATACACAGCTGTTGTCGTTAACCTGTATTTTTGTTCATTTTGTCGGACAATCGATGTTGACAAAAAGTAAATAATGATTTTATCTGCAGCTCAGCAGCTTGGTAATAACTGCTTGTCAACATGGTGTTTATGAGTCGTGGTCAAATTTCACACTCTTACAGTTATCTGACAACTGAAACAGAATAAAAAGTCAATAAAATCAAGTGTTTTGTGAATTTGGCTGCATTAAAACACAGCCCAGGTTATCACAGAGAGCAGGAGGAGACTGAACAGAGGTACAGACTGTTTCTCCTGCTTATGTGTGAAGATAAAGTTGGCTGCAAATGATGCGCATAGGGATGGATCGATCCCATTCTCAGTATCAATATCTGGCCAAAATCACTGGATCAGATGTTGGAAAAACAAAAAAAAAGTACGGGCGGCCCAGTAGTTCAGTTGGTAGAGAGTGCGGCCCGTGTACAGAGGCTCTCAGTGTGGCCCTTTGCTACATCTCTTCCTCCCCTCTCTCTCCCACATTTCCTATCTAAAGCTGTCGATAAAGGTTAAAATACCCAAAAAAAAATCTTTAAAAAACAAAAACAGAAAGTACAATCTGATACGATCCATTAGCTTAAACTATCACGTAAATGCTTAACTTAACTAAACAGAAGCGCTGTCATCATGTCGGCTGTGTCGAGTCATTTTAAAGGAAGACGAAAGTAAAACAGCCGAGTGCAATTTTACATTCACACAACTCATTAATTTCATTACGAGTGTGTGAAATGTTTGAAATTCTGCTAAAAGTTCTCTGTGTGAAAAAAACTTGAAATAAAAAGCAGCAGCAGTACTGATACCTGAGTCATGTTGTGAGTTGTGTATTTCTTCCTGTAGGCGAGTAGAATATTTGTTTCACGGTTTAATGTTTTTTTTAAGAACAGCGCATCCATACAAAAGTATTACTAACAGCTCAGTTGTTTAAGAGAAGAAAACCAGGAACCAGGAGGTGAGACGGGGGAGCTCACCGTATAGTTAAACCATTTCATGCCTGATTAAATCATGTTTTTGTACAAGTCTGACAGAGTAGATGAAATCAGGGACACAACTTTACCGGGCCAACATTTTTCATAAAAAAATATACTTTAAAACAAAGTTGATTATAACAGCACATTTGTATGTTATCAGTGGGTATTGTTAGTTTTAGATTTTGAAGACTTTTAACATGTTTTTAAATTGTCTGAAGTTGTGAATTCTTGTCTGGTACAAAGATGTTTTCTGTCAAGTTTTTAAAGAAATTAAAACGATTCAAGCAATCCAAAACAGTTCATAAATTACATATATTTCATATATATTAAAGCATTTAAGAATAAATTTTGTGTGGGTATTAATTTTCTTAAATTTTTTTTTTAGGACATGATATCACTTCTCAAGAATGGGTGATATATACACATACATACATAAATATACATTCACAAGTGAATTTCACACTTCAGACACACAAGCTGCTCTGCCAAAAATAGACCCAGTGCGTAAAGATAGTGGAGTGGGAAAAGAGCCACACTTATGACGCTGGTGAATACACAGACACACACACACACACACACACTAGCTAAAATGGCAGCAGACTGTCTCCTGTAGCCATGACAGAACCCACATATGACTGTTGGATGCTGTGCACGCTGGTCATCATTCCTCTGCAGTGGTCTTCCCCACCACCGTGCTTATAATAAATCCATAAATCTCTGTCATGTTAATAAAAAATGAATAAAAACTGAAGCAACTCTGGGTTTTGGTACCTCCTTCTATGTCTGCAGGTTTTCTTACAGAACAAGTGTCTGACACGGTGGAAATTTACTTTGACAAGACATCATGTGAAAAATAGCTTCCCCAGCAATCAGTATTTATGCATTAAAGCCGCTCTCAAACATGCACATCTTTTAGTGAATGTGATGCTAATTTAACACGTCGGTCTCATGTCTAATAAATGTCAGAGTGTCAGAGCCACTTGTATGTAAAAGTCACAACGGACATGGTAACATTTCACCTTCAGCAGTGCTCAAGTCTGACCTGAAAGCTGTCAGACCAACATAAAGGGCTGCAGCAGCACAAGGTTAACATGCACGCACAGAGATTTAATGCATCTTATTCAATGTATAGAGTTCTGTGAACATCATCTTCTTTACATACACTGTCAGATCGGTTAATAAGAAATATGTTTTTTCATTGTGAGGACAAAGAGGTAAAAACTAACATGCTCCTTCAGCCACAGTATGAGAGCAGCTTTCTCCATGCTTACATTTTTTAATTTTTAATCAAGTCAGCTGAATGGATGAATAAATATCCAGAAAAATGCTTCACATATAGAATGTGAGCAAATGGCAAAGTAAAGCAGAGTCCCAACTTCACATCTAGTTATTCTATGCTTATTCACTGTCTGACATTATTACATGTTACAGTGTTAAATACTCAGTTCTGATTGGTCAATGACAGCATTCTAAGGTCTGTTATTTATTTTATAACAGACCGTTGTTATGAAAGACAGACTGTTGCTATGGACACAGTTCTGATCATAGACTCTGAAGGAACAATAAAAAACATTTTAACATGACAAATTATTGATATTTTTTGGTACATAAGCACGAAACGAGCAGGATAATGTACAGTGAGCAGGTCACTACTTCGAAATAAAGCAATAAAATAATTTTAAAATGAATATTTTGTCACGTAAATGTGTGCCAATTTTTTTTTTCTAAGTAACCATGTAATAAGCGGGATACCATACGACAGTGAGCAGGTCCTTCATCATCCTGTTGGGATTTATTTCACATTACGAAGCAAGCAGCAGAATTTTCTGCCAAATAGGAGATGAAATTGATAGGAAACTGTACTGGGGGGGGGGGATTCACTGTGAAAAGCATTCACCGTGAGTGTCCCTTCCAGCCACAGTGGTAATGAACAGAAGCTTCAATGGCAAAAATAATTCCTCAAATTGATCAGTGACACAGCCTGTCAGAGAACAGAAAACATTCTTGCTCCTTCATATAATTAATTCCACTGTTTCCACAACACCGTCCTCTCTCTGAGCTCCCCCACGCGCACAAGATGCCAAATATCGCACGAGCATCATCTCTTTCTGTAAACGTTGTGTTTGAATATGGAACATTTACAATCAGTAACAACCTGATGAAGCAAGCAATGTTAGGTATAAGGAAGGGAACTGATATGATTTTATTGATGTCAATTATCAATTTTGCTTATTGTTCCCGTATTGATTCCTGAGCTGGCTGTAGCCTGAGAGCTGTAGCAGCAGTCTGTCTGTCATCACCTAAAATGGATGAAAAGAGAGATTATTTATGAAGGCTTTTTTTTTTATTAAGGGTTTCAAAGAAACAATTCACTAAGCCTGACAGTGAGGCACTAATGCTATTACAACACAGGATATTCATCCTCAGTAACGGGCGTGCTGCTCGGTCTTGAATGAAGATTTAGATTATCTTTTTTATAGCTGCTTTCGATACTATAATTAAGGGACATTGTATCAGTTTTATATGTGGTACTGAAAAAGTATCAATACTTGGATATCTTTGACAACCTTAGTTGAAAGGATACTTCAGGATGTTGCTGGTCATCCTACCTTAACTTAAAATGATA